>PVKB01000277.1:373643-541576 GCA_004027205.1 Ctenodactylus gundi | reverse complement strand
TTCTTCAGTGTCTTCTCAGTGTTTTACCTCCTTGTTTAGTGTTGTTTCTCAAATTTATAATGTTTGGAGCTATTATGAGTGGAATTGCTTTCCTAGTTTCTTTTTCAACGTGTTAGTAGTTTATAGAGAAGCTACTGTTTTTTTGTATGTTAATATAGTATCCCTCTGCTTTGCTGAATCTATCAGCCCTAGGCGCCTTCTGGTGGAGGCTTTGGTCTCGGAAGCATAGAATCACACCATCAGCAAACAGGAATAACCTGACAGCCTCGTTTCTTCTTTGTATCTCTTTTAATTTCCCTTTTTTGTTTGCTTTGTTATGATTTTGAGCACTACTTTGAGTAAAAGTGGAGAGAATAGACACTTTTATCTCCTTTTTAATTTTAGGAGACATGATTTCACTCTTTTCTCAGTATGATGATGACTGTGGGTCTGTTACATATATTCTTTATCCTGTCGAGATATGACCATCCTACATGTGGTTCCTCGGGGGCTTCTATGATGAAGAGGAGACGCTGAATTTTGTCGGAGGCCTTTTCTCCACGTATTGAGATAACTACGCGATCTTTTCATCTTTCGGTCTGCTTCCGTGGTATATTGCACTTAACTAACCTGCATATGTTGAGCCACTTTTTAAATTAATGTTTTATTTTAAAATGTGTTCATTTTTAACAGGTGTCTACCTGTCGGTTAAGAAAGGATCAACGTCCGGAAGATGATGATGAAGAGTTAGAGATTACAGAAGAAGACAATTAAGTTAAAACATCGATTTTCATCTTAAACATCTTTTAAGTCCAGGATTACTAAGCTGTAAATCTTTATACTCAACTTCATAGATTAGGTCTCAAAATGAAATCCTACCAAAAAGTAAAGAATGAATGAATAAAGGAAATTTATGTTGGGCAGAAATTAAGATTTACTAATTTAAAGTTTTTACATACCAGTCATTTCAGCACCCTACTTGTTAGTATGGTTTTTTTCCATATAAGTTCTATTTTTAAAAGGTTATGTCTTTCAAACCATTCCATAGCAATGCACTGTACCTAACTGAAGCAATAGTTAAGTAAATAAAAGCAAAATATCTAACAATGCCTTTTGGCTTCCTTCTGGTTGTTAAGACTCCATGTTTTCAACACCAGGAAAGGTCTGATTACAAATTCTACTCCATGAAATTGAATGCAAAAGCTTTATCTTTTGTACTTTTATTAAAACTGCATATTTCATGATATGTAAATATACTGTCTCCAATGAGAACATTGAAAATAAATTGGACAGGGCACCATTATACCAAGCTTCACAAAGATACATAAAGCTTAGATTTCAACTTTAAAACACACTACAGTCTGAATTCTGGTTTTAAGAGAACTACTGCATACCAAATCATTATATATGATACTGTAACTTAGAACCCTAGTAATGTGTGGGAATGTTGTCTCACCACGTGATACCATAAATCGTTATAAACTATTACCATCCAGTTAGTAAGAGAACACCACTTTTGCCTCTCTAGGAGGAAACCAGCTTGACCGTGGCTTATGATCTTTCCGTGTGTTTTTTAATTCAGTTTGCAACTGCTTTTTCAAGACTTTTTAGTCTATGTTCATCAAGAATGTTGGTCTGTGGTTTTATTCCGCTGTTGCTCACCCCGTCTCTGCATCAGGGTGGCACAGGCTTTGTGGAGTTGGCTTGGAAGCTTCTTTCCTTTTGCACGTTCCTCTGTATTTCCCGAGATTGCCCAAGGTGCACTGAGATTATAGCTTTTTCCTAAAGGTCCGGGAGAATCCAGCAGTCAATTCATCTGACAGTACTTTTTTTCTGCCTCAGCCTCCCAAGTGCAGGGATGACAAGCATGTGCCACCATGCCTGATTATCTTCTGGAGTTCATTGGTTCTGCTGTAATACCTCTCTTACTCTTTAATTTTGTTAATTTTGAACTTCTTTCATTTCCTTTAGGCTAGTTTGACTAAGGGTCTGTCAGTCTTCTCCGTCTTTTCCAAGAGCCAGCCACTGATCCTTTGTGGTACACCTACAGTCTCTAGTTCATCAGTGTCAGCTTTGATACTTTATTTCTGATATTTTTTTTCTCTTTCCTCTTGTTAGGTTTGAGTTTGGTTTGTTCTTGGTTGCTCACTACTTTGAGCTGCATTCTTTCTTTTCTGATTTTTTTAAATGTAGGTACTGATAGTTATAAAGTCACAGAGCTCATAGGTATCAACAAACTCCCTCCACTAAATCCGAGACATTCTGGCACACTGTGCTCCCATTTTCATTTTATTTTAGCTTTTATAATGTTCTCCCTGATTCCTTCGACGACCTACTCAGAATTAAATAGTATTTGATTAATCTTCATATATTTGTGTATTTCTGTAGTTTCTCTTGCTATTGGTTTCTAGTTTCATTTTCTTCTGCTCTAATAGGCTGCAAGAAGTTGTTGTAACTTCTTTTGTGTTTGTTCGGGCTTGCTTTATGCCTAAACTATGATCTATTTTGAAGAAAGTTCCAGCACCTGAAAAAGAAGGCATATAATGAAATTGTTGGATGAAATATTCGGTGGATTTTGTTAAGTCCACTTGGCCTATAGCTTAGTTTAACTCTAATATTTAATTTTTTCTTGATGACCAATCTATTGGTGATGGTGACATATTAAAATCATCTACTTATTTTGTATAGGTGCTTTTCTGTCCCTCTGTTTTGGGTATTATTTCTTTTATGAAACTGGATGCTGAGGTTAAGTAGATATATCTTTCCAAGAGTTACATATTTTTAGTAAAGTTCCCCCTTTACAATTACACAGTGGCATTTATATCTTTGGACTAATTTTGCCTTAAAGTTTGCTCTGTTGAATATGATCATAGCTTTTCCTGCTTGCTTTCTAAATTCTATTTGTCTACAATAACATTTCTCATTCCTTTACTTTCAGTCTTTTTGTGTACTTGCCAAAGAGATATTTTTCTTGCAAGTAGTAGAGTTGATTCTGTTTTTTAATCCAATCTTTCAGTGTGTGTCTTTTAATTAGAAAATTAAGACCATTTATGTACATAGCCATTATTGAAAGGTGTTTACCAGTTTCTTCAACTTTGTTTTTTTAAGCTTGTTTCTTTTCTAATTCTCATTTGCTTACTTGCACTTCTAATTACATGTTTTTCAAGGCTGACAAGGCAGTGTTTATCTTCCTGCCTGTGTAGAAAATTTCTTTAACAATCACGTGCAATGTTGGCTTAGTGGCCATAGATTCTTGTAGTTAACTCTTACATTGGAGGTCTTCACTCCTTCTTTAAAAATGGCATTTCTAGATAGATCATTCTAGGTGGGAAGTTATTGAGATATACCATCTCATGGCCTGCTGATTTTTTAGGTGAGAAATCTTCAGTTACTGTGATCTCTGTATCTTTGTAAGTGACTTGATATTTCTGTTTTCTGTCTTTCAATATTTTTTCCCCTTGGTTTCCCCTCTTGGCATTTTAACCATAATATGACCATAAAAGATTGTTTTGGGTTCTAAAAGTTTTCTGTTCTTGGATGTACAAATCTTTCCCAAGATTTAGGAAAAGTTCTGCTATTATTTCACTGGAGATTTCAGAAAAAAAAAAGGTTTGGGTTTTTTTTTTCCAGTTTGTTTAATCACCTGTCATGCTTCAGAATGATGGTACTTAATGTTAGAAACATTTTAGCAAGGGAAGAAAATATCTAATGATAGTATGGAAGCAGGCAGCACCCAAGGAGTGGGCCTACATACTTAGGATTATCACCCCTTATTTGGAAGTTCTGCGTAGACCGAGGTCTCTATGACAACACAGATCACAAGGTTAAGGAGCAAAATTAAAATTTAAACTAGCTTGTGTAATTCTGTGATTGGGAGTGAGTCAGAATACATAAAATGACTAAAAATAATAGAAACACAAAATTTAACTTAGAAAGAGTCTGTACAATTCAACAAACTGACATCATTTTATCTCTTCCTCTATAAACTAAAAACACCAGACGGAAAAATAGGTTGCAGGTGGGAAAAACATTGCGAGATTTTGAGTAGATCTCAAAGCTTATTGGTGTGGTTGGTGGAGGGAAAAGGAAAGAATTTAGGCATCTGGGAGAACGGAGGGGGTGCCATCTAAGTAATTGGTAAGAACTCCCGCGACAGCCGATGTGCAGCCAACAGTAACAAGTGACCTGGGAAAGTTAGGACACACACCTGAGAAGTGTGCGCATGCCCCTCGTTAGGGTGCAAAGTCCTAAGGTAAGTGACCCAAAACCCGCGCCAACTCTTCTTCATTTCTGATGTTTCACATGTCAATAAACAATACTTTCTTCAACAAAATTCTAGAAAGATGACTAAGAAGGTGAATCGGCTGCATAATAGGAGGCAGAGGTGGAAGAAATCAGATCAAACTCACTTTCAAGAGTTCCAACCCAGAAAGAGGGGAGAGAAGGGCTTCGGGGGTGGAGGTAGAGCGGGAGACCCCAGGGAAAGGGTGCACTGCTGCATGGGGCCTCACTGCCAAGTTTCACTTAGGGAGGCACAGAACCCACGGGTGGTCATGGGAAGGACACGTTGATTGAGGCCCACTGAAGAGGAGCAGGCACGAGATGGGGCACCTGCATAGAAGTGGGGAGATACAAGTTAAATTACCGGGTTCAGAGAAACCCTTGGGACCACTGAGGTCATCAAAGCTACAACAGGCCTTCTTGAAGTTGCATGATTCCAGATAGCATCTTTGTACTGAGATGCAATAACCGGGTAAGGGTTAGGTTAAGCCATCTGGTAGGAGATGGGCAAGTGTGGACCTGTCCCCTGCTTTTTCAGTCCTTGCATAGAAGGTAATGAGAGGTTGAGCTGCGGCCGGGAGAATCTGTGAGGATCGTTATCAATACCTGCTTTAGGGTCACTGAGGTTATGACAATCTCTCTGACATCTTAGCAAAGACTGAAGAGAGTAGTTGCAGGTAAAGGCATTTGAAATATTGTTTGAGTTTCCTATAGAAAAATTAATAAACCAAATAGCGACAGGAAGCCAGGGGAAATGGGGTACAGCCAAGGTTGGGAGCACACGGTATGTCATGTTGCCGGGGGGTGTCCGTGTGTGGGAAGGCGGCCTGAGACAGACTTGGGTAGTGCAACACAAGCTCTTCCTCTGGCTCAAGGGACGTCTGGATTGCACAGTGGTGCTGGAACTGGCTGCCAGGCGTGATTCTGAGCTCCTGGTGCTAGCAAAAATCACTGCAGGAAATACAGCACCAGAGACAGCAGTGGAGGATTTCAAGTTGGCGTCACAATATGCCACAGAATTTTTGGAGAGATGACGGGCCTCAGGTAGATGGGAGACGGAAAGCCTCTGTGGCCTGGCATTAGGCCCCACGTCGGGCTCACACCTTTGCACCTGTCTGTTTTGGACGCGCTGTTCACTTAAAGGAGCTTGGAAGGACGTAGGACTGGGAGACGCTTGGTGTCAGTTCTCCTCCATGCAGCAAAGGGGGACGAAAATGCCTCAGCCCTGGCAAGGGAAAAGGGAAGTGCTGTGGTTGGTATGCAGATAAAGCTGGAGGAAAGCAAATCTCATTGGAAGTTGGAAACATCCTGGCTGAAACTGCAAAGCCAAAATCAACATGTTTCTCATGAGAGAGAAAAGACTACCCCGAAATTCTTGCAATTCCTATAATTATTGAAGATAACTCCGAAGCGCTAGAGGAAGGGAACATTGAATAGCGGAAGATGAACTTGGGTAACAGTGTGGCAGTAGGATCACTACTAGTTTGGGTTCTTTCAAAAGGCAGAATTTACAGAAATTATAACAAAAAGGATCTATTTGGAAGATTACAAATCTGAGGATAGAGATAGTTCAAGATGGCGGCCTGCACACGCGAGAGCCTGAGTGTCCGATGGCTGCTCAGCCGTGAAATAGAACACACGTCCGGGACTGCAAGACAGCTGGTGAGAGTCTGCTATGGATCTTGCTGATTTGAAGAAAAAATGGCGAAGACGGGAGACTGAAGATTGGTGGCTAAAGTTTGGCGATGAGCAGACAAGCCCAAGTGGAGACTGGAGCAAACCTGTGATGAAGATCTGCGGGGTGTATAGCAAGTTGGTGTCCACAAACAATTGCAGAGGTGAGAGTTTTCTTAGAGGAAAAGGCTGTCACAATCTTTCTTCTTTTTTTTTTAAATACAATTTGAGTTCCCGGTTGGGCCTCCCACAGCCTGTTGGGTGCTCCTCCGTCATTCTCCGGCCTACAAATCACTCACACGCTAATCCAGGCTGGTTCCCAAATCCTAACCCAGGCGTGGTTCCTGATTGCCTCAAGTTGACCTAACCCGTCCCATGGTCACATCACTGTCCTGGCATCCACAGCTGGGCAGGGTGAATGCAGGTGTGGCTCAGCCCTATTTAGAAATTCCAAAGACAAGGCAGCTCCATGCGCTTGACTTCCCTGCTCAGGACTCTGAGATCTGGTCCTCACGCAGAGAACTGGTCAAATAAAGACACGCCTGATCTCACTGGCACTTAGCACAGTGTTTAGGTTACTACAACAAAATACTGCCAACTGGGTGGCTTCTACTCCACAGAAACTTACTTCTCACAGTTCTGGAGGCTGAACATTTCAGATCAGAATGTTGCCTTGTTGAGTTTTCATGAGGGCTCATGTGTGCAGGTGCCTGAAATCCCATGTACTCTCACGAGGTGGCAAGAAACGTCTCTCGTTCCGTCATGTAAGGCACTAGACTATTCATGGCTCGTTATCTCCACGATCTAATTACACCCTCGCCACCAGAGTCCCTGCCTCCAAGTGACATCGCTTCAGAGGGCCGGATTTCAACAAATGAATTTTGAAGAGGGGCACTCGCATGTAGTCTCACTCTGTGTCACTGTTTGGAGCTGGACTGGTTCCTGAAAGCTCTTGTCTGGAAGTTGATTGGGTCGTGTTGTGCTGCTGTACTCAGCCACGGTGGGGAGGCCATGGCGGGGTGTGCTGTTAGGAGGCGGGGCCTGTCGCGGGGCTGGTCCCTGGGTTAGGGTTTATCTCCCTCCCCAAACTGAGCCAAAACCTCTCCTCCTTTCGGTTGTGGGTTTTGGGTACTATGTCAAGCAACAAGAAAGTGACTCACACAAGTACAACTGACTCTAAGAAATACCAGAAAATGTAACGTGAATCCTAGAAGCAAAAAGTTATAGTTCAAAAGATCTTACAAAGCAGGTGCCTGTCTCCTGAGTTCTGGCAGCTACCTAAGGCTCCGCCTCCCTTCTTAGAATCCTGATTGCTACCACAGAGAATCAACTTTCTCAACTGTAGAGCAAAACTGGCAATATTCAGATGAGACAAAGGTATCAAATATCAGAATATCAGTACCAGTTTTGTTTTGTTTTTTCTCTCTCTCTCTCTCTCTCTCTCTCTCTCTCTCTCTCTTTCTTTCTTTCTTTCGAGGCAGAGTCTCACTCTAGTTCAGGTTGGTTCAGAACTTAGCCCAGGCTTACCTCAAATTCACAGCAATTCTTCTGCCTCAGCCTCCTGGATACGCCTCTATGCCCAGTTTATTTGGTGCTTGCTAGGCTGGCATCTAACCACGGTGCTAGCCCTCCAGACCCCAGTTTTTTGATATCTTGTTTTAAAAATTATTTTTAAGCCAGGTATGATGGTGCATACCTGTAATACTGTCTATTTGGTAGGATGGATCAGAAAGACCTCAATTTCAAGGTCAGCTTGGGCAACTTAGCAAGACTCTATTTCAACAAAAAGAATAAACTTTTCGAACAAATGAAGACGGGCTGGACTTGTAGCTCAGTGACAAGCACTCACCTAAACATGTCCAAGTCCCTGGGTTCAAACCCTCCAGAACTGGAACCAAAAGAAAAGAAATAAAAGAATGTACTCACGAAGACTCTTCCAGAGTAACCTACCATACAATTGCAGGCAGCCAACTTTTTATGTCTTTTTAGATGCATAATTCCTTTATTTGAGTATTTAAGTCTTTAATATTTTTTCCCATTTAGCCATGTGAGGTGCACTTAAAAAGTGCACTCGTGAGTTGATCAAATTGATGACTCTTTGAATGTCTTACATTTGTACGCCAGAATATCGTAGGATTTTTCTGTTTCATTCTGTTCCAATCAGAACATAAATCTATCTAATTAAAATAGAAAGTTCATAAGAAATTCTCCTCACAACTTAAGCTATTCCGAATTCCACTTACAGGAATTCAGAATTAAATTCTGCCTGCCATCCGAGCACTCACTCCTGGATTTGCAGAGTCCTCCCTTGGTTTCGGGGCGGGGCTATTCTCCACTGTACTTCTGCCTGCGAGGCTCGTTTTCAGTCATTATAGTTCATCCACTTATTCAAGAGTTGACGCTCCTTCAGACACCGCCCATTGAGTGTTTGGATTAGAGATTTCCAAGCAAAGCTGAAGAAAAGTAAACCGATTTTTGGAAAATACATTTAGGGAATAATGCAATGATACCATTATAGCAAATGATGTGGTCAAACCGCGTCACATCGGCCTGGCTGTTGCAGAGCTGTGACTGTTTTCCTAATTTGTCCAGATCAAGAAGAAATCAGGCTACAGCTCATTCACTTAGTGGCCACTTGCTTTTGTCATCTGTCGAAATGTTAATAGGAGTACTTCCATCTTTCTCCTTGTAAGAGATTTTTATGAATTAAATTACATTTCCCTGTCTTGGTGTATGATCATGTTGCACAAGGCGGGAAGGAGGGGATCAACTAGGCAAGTTTTCTGTTGGCGGCTGGGTGACTTGTGGGCCCCTTCCTCTGGCTCTTGGACAATGGCGCTGCCCTAGGAAGCTTTTTCTCGGGCTACTTTAAGTTTCTTCTCTCTCTCTCTCTCTCTCTCTCTCTCTCTCTCTCTCTCTCTCTCTCTCTCTCTCTCTTCTCCTTCCTTCCTTCCTTCATTCCTTCCTTTCTTTCTTTTTCTTTCTCCTTCCATCCTCTCTCCCTCCCCTCCTTCCTTTCTTCTGTCTCTCTTTCTTTTTCTATTTTCTTTTTTTTTTGGCTCTGAGAACTGAATCCCAGCCTCACCCATCCAAAGCATGCACTGTACCACCGACCTACGCCCCTCACTCCTAAATGAAATCTCGATTAGTGTGACGGCTAATTTTATGTCAACTTGACCGAGATAGCTGGTAAAACGTTACTTCTGGATGTGTCTGCAAGGATGTTTCCAGAGGAGCACTGTGCACTCCAGCAGATGTCGTACAGCTGATAGAGCTTACCCACGTGGGGCCACTTCTAACCCCCCCCCCCCCCGGTCTCTCTCCCATCTTTCTACTTTTTACTCTCATGCCTTGAATCTTCATCTTCTCTTTTCTCAGAGCCCCTGGTCCTGCGTCCTTCACACTCTGAAAGTTCCGCCATCAGCTCCCCGGGAGTCATCCTGAGTACATGATTTCTGGCTCCCTTGCCTGCAGGTAGCAAAGCTGGGACTCCAGCGCACCTGTAGGCAGCGAGCCAAGTTCCATGACAACTCTCCTCTTGCACAGATCTCCACCATCTGTGTCATCTTCACTTGAATCTGCATCTGCTTAATCTGCATGTGTACCTGTGTCTCTTGTACAAGTATCTGTCTCCCCTGGTTCTGTTTCTGTGGAGAACCATGACACATACTCCCAAGATGACGTGTGCCAATCTGTGACCTCACCCCTGGGCACCTGGGCCTGGCTGTCTCCAGCAGGCATCCCAACCCCAGGCCTGTGACGTGCTTACAGAGCCTGGTACTTCCTGGGTCTGCTCTCTTCCTGTTTCCTTCTGAATGACTTAGTCTCTCTCTCTCTCTCTCTCTCTCTCTCTCTCTCTCTCTCTCTCTCTCTCTCTCTCTCTCTCTCTCTCTCTCTCTCTCTCTCTCTCTCTCTCTCTCTCTCTCTCTCTCTCTCCCTGCTCTTCTGCATGTGAGCACTGGCTGAGCACTGGCTCTTGAGATCCCAGAGCTGAGTCTTCTGCGGCATTGTTTACAATACCACCGCCTGGGCGCGCCTGCTTCCCGGCAACCTAAAGCTTGAGGATTTTCTAGGTTTGCCTGTAGCTCAGTTCCCAGGTCGGCGAACTCAGCATTTGTTTCTTTCTTGACATGGACTGTCAAGATGTTGGTTCCAGCACCACCTCCCTCGTGTCCCTCCAGCCGCTTCCCACAGGTACAGACTCACATTCAGGATGTCTGCCCGCCTAGACACACGCTACCTGTCCCCTCATTTCGTGGGATGAGCCATCTTTTCCCTGACAATCTCCTGACTGATTCTTGTGTATTGCTTTTTAGAAACAGTACTTCAGATATTCCAAAATTATGGGGCCCAGATGATTTTATGACTGCAATCACTAAAGAATTTTAATAAAGTGATATGAAGTTGGAGTTCCTGCTGCCTGCTCACCTCGTCCCTCAAAGTTAACAATAATGAAGTTTTTATTCAATTTATTTTCATATTGTTAATCCGTGTAAGCATGTCCATACATGTGCTAGCTGCTGTGGTCTGAACTATGTCTTCCAAGCGTCTGTAACTACCCTCAGTGTGATGATATTTGCAGAAGGGCCTTTGGGAGTCAATTAAGCTTAGATGATATCATGAGGGGGGACCCTCAAGTGTCTTAGTATGAAGAGACGCTGGAGATTCCATTTCCTCTCCTGCTTTGCCATGCGAGGTCTCAGCAGAGGACCAGCCACCTGCCATCCGGGATAAAGCCTCCTCTTCTAGGACTGTCTCTTTTGAGAAACGTCCAGGGTTTTTTCTCAAGGATATTTGCAAGACTTTACTTGTGTGTCGTGCACTACCCAGTTTCACCAGCATCACTCCTGGCTGAGACGCCACATCTCATGACACAAAAGCTGGCTGCTTGTGGATGCTAAGTTGCTCACCCGGTACTGGGGCGATTCTGTGCACAGTGGGATGATTAATCTCAGGCAGCACAGGGAAGAAAGCTGAGAATCCTTAACTGAAGAAATACCTGTCCTTTTAGCCAAAAGGTTGTTATTAAACAGCCTGAAAAAGAAGGAAAAGCTCACATATGTAACTGAGGAATACATTTTGACTTAGCGCTTGAGATAAAAATGTTGGCAGCATATAATAACATGTTCTGTAGATGTGGGTTAAAGACACCGGACGGGAGGATTCATGCTTACATCTCCTGACTCCAGTCCCTTATCAGTCTTAATAGCGGGAGGGTCAGGTTCCTATTTTATGGTTGTCTACATCCAGACAGGGAGATTGACTGCGGCTGGCCTTGGCTTTCTGGCCTTCGGGAGAGCTCCTTCCTCACCCTTTGGGTTTCCACTAGCTCTCTCTATTTCATTCTGTGATGATACCTAAAAATAGACTGTTGCAAAAGGAAAAATTGGTCAAGTGAACGTCAGTTTAAAAAATTAAGGTAAAATATCACAAAATGTTTTTTCTCATTCTTAATGCCCTCACTGGATGTCACTGCTACAGAAGACTTCTTTATTAAACAATCCTAGAAAACAGGACACGATATACACATACTCTAAGTGATTTTTGAAGTCTCCAAAATAGTGCAGATAAGGGAAAGAAAAGGTAGATTTACTTTATGATCCTAGTTATATGAAATAGCTCCAGTCATGAGATTCGTGGAGACACGAACAGACTGGCGGTGTCCAGGCTCGGGGAGGGGAGGAGATGGGAACGTGGCTGTCTAACAGATACTGAGTTTGGGCTTTGCGTGATGCAGACAGCTCTGAAGAGGGACGGGAGTGGCTGCATGCTGGTGATGGGTGGTCCATGAAACTGTTGTCTGCAGGATAGTTCAGATGGTGAATTTTGCATTTTGCCTATTTCACTCATATAAAAATCAGTGAAAATGTTTTTGCTTTTTATCACATTATGCCCTCTGTCTATGACCTCATCTTCCTACTCCTACTGACCTCTAATCAAGTGCCTACTGAACATATAGTTAAGTGATTTTTTTTGTTCTACATTTTCCAATGCATGTGTAACCGACAGACCTATAGCATTATTAAATAAAATTTAAATCAATTTATATGGGGAGTGATTGATTTTTACTCTTTTAAGAATATGTTTTTAGCCAGGAAGAGTGGTGAGACTTATCTGTAATCCTAGCACTCTGGGAGGCTGAGGGCAAGGATTGCAATTTCAAACACAGCGTGAGCAATGTAGTGGCTAAGAAGATGCTGACTCAAAAATCAAAAATCAAAAATTTTGAGCAAGGGCTAGAGATGTAGTTTAGTGTTAAGGCCTTAGACTCGATCTCCAATTTTTAAAAAAATGTATATTTTGAAGATCTTTCCATGTGAACTTCCACGGTCTTTCTTTTTTACTTAGTCACTGTTCCCTGGAGAAAATATCAATAACTATTATTTAGTTGTTTTCTTTTGAACGCAAATTAGTTTTCCCGATTTTTATATCACTTAAGTATAACAGGCTTTATATTTTATACATACTATTTTGATCTCATATAAAATATTTCCAAAAGATTCACTTGTAGATATGGGATTCTGGGCCACAGACACGTATATTGTACCTTTTTTCTGGTACTGGAAATTGAAGCCAGGACCACCACTCTGAGTTCCACCTCCAGCCCCTTTTATTGTTTATTTCAGGCAGGGTCTTTCCAGATTGTTAAGTTGTCCAGGCTGGTCTAGAACTTGTGATCCTCCTGCATCCGATTCTCAAAATGCAGGGCTATCAGGCCTGGGACTTCATGTATTGATAGATACTATGAAATATCTTTCTCAAAATCTACATTGAATCGAAGTTTCATTCTTGGATTGCTATGGTCCTGACCCTGTGTGCTTTGGCCACTAGCAGGCTGGTTCCTCTGCTTCTAATTTTTCTTCTACTCTCTACCACGACTACCTGCCTTTGAGAGCTTCTCCATCCCCCCAAGCTCCAGAGAGCCGGTCTACCGTGGCCCAGCCCCTCTTCTGAGGATCTGGCCAAGGTGCTAGTCTTGCATTCCAAGACAGTGTTTCCATCTCAGCAAACTCTCCCACCCACCCTTGTTTCTTCCCTCACTCCAAATTCAGTTCCTGGCTCTTGTCTGTTCTGTTTACATCTTTTAAGCTTCTGTAGCCTCTAGTCACTTTCTCCCTTAGAATGCCCAGCCTCGCTCTTATGAGAAATGTTGAGATTTTCTCTCAGCTAGCTGGCTGACGGTCAGCAGGAAAGGGAGGTGTAGGTTCCGGGTAGAGTAATTACGGTTACCCAGAGCAGGCGCTTTTGTGCCAGCTCCAAGTAGAGAGGAACGCTGACCTCTAACAGAGCGCCCAGGGCACACCATTCAGTCACAGGGGGCGAGAGAAACCTAGGACGACGGAATGGTCTGGTGCATTAGGCTGCATGCCTCACACACTGTCGCCATCCTGTCCTTCCCACCCCGCTGCTGGCTGGTGAAGCAGATCCGCTGGAACTGGCACAGGCAAGCTCTTTTATGAGCTGCCTTGGATGGCCTGAGCTTTCCACATCACGTGAGACTTTGGACCCACTGCATTCAGTCTTTATGCCTACCATTTCATTCAAGACCCTCAAGTGCCTGGCACAGTCAGCCGCGGCTTTCTGTCCAGAACTACCCCTAGAGGTATCCCAATAACAAAGATTTTAAAACTTGCGCTGCTGCAGTATGTAACACCCACCCTCAGCTGGCTGGAGTTCTCACTGCCAGCCAGCTAGTGAGATAGCCTGAATCTTGGTTTGAATCCGTTTCCTAGGATTACTTTCGGTACCACTGATCTTAATCTGAGTCCCCAGAAATAAGCTCAAAGTAGAGCTCTGTGCAGAAGGGTTACGGAGGTGCATACACTGAAGCCAACCCAAGGACGAGCGGGGAGCCAGAGGGGGCTGAAGAAGAAGCTCAGTTGTGCTTTGGCTGGAAGCCATTTCAGAACTCACACGACAAGCTCCAAGCCAGAAAGAGGGTGCTGACGGGACACTGCGGATGCCATGGCAGCAGGAAGCAGAGAACGAGGGAGGAGTTAGAGACAAGAATACCCTCTCCCAGGGGACGACCCCACACCCCCCACCCTAACAGCACAGTCACTTATGAACACTGATGTGTGTAGCACTCACGTGCTCACATCGCCTCCTCAAAGCCCCAAGTCTGACATATATGAGACTTCTGAGGGGCATTTTAGATCTAAACCATAACGAGGAAATAATAACATTCTAAAAGTCAGATTCATTTCTAGGAGCTGAATTTTGAGGACCTCTGGAATGACTTTCTAGAATCTTCTCTCACAAATACCCCTGACTATGACATCGTCATCCTAGACTCTCACATACTTCCTCCAAAGTCAGCTTCCTAAAACGCAAACTTTGATTGTTCGTCTCACTGATGATTTAAGCAACATTCGCTTTGTCCAAAGTTCAGGCATGATGACAGAGAAACCATTTTCTTTCAGCCATATGCTTTGGGTACAGGACAATGCTTTGGGCTTGGTGACAGCCTCAGTAAATGAGAAAGATTCACTTTTCTCCTCAGAGTAATGTTTAGAGAGGGATATCTGGTCATATCAGAGTCAAGGGAATAGCGGGAGTTTCTAGTTGGAGATACTGGGAAGCTCGAGAAGCGATCCTCACCCTGAGTCAGCTTTGAGAACAGACCCAGAGCAGCAGAACGCAGACCTGAATGACAGGTGGCAGAGAGGGCTGCCACCTGATCTAACCCAGCCTGAAGCCACTACTGCTCCTTGATATTTCAGTTACATTAGCAAAATAAATGAATGAATAAATAAATAAATCCTCACTGACACACTTTAAGTTAAGAACATGGTTTTGAACTGAGAATGTTGTTGTCATAAAACGTTAGACTCATTATGAAATTAGTTGAGCCAGAAATGTCAAGCTAGGTGATGCACTAAGTTGGACCACTGGACACCATGAGGCAGAGGTAGGACAGATGACCAAGCACTTCTTGGCAATGTGGAGACCTGGGCCATCCTCTAGGAAGAGCAAGCACTGAAAATTTTGTGCAAAATATATTTTAGCGAGCAAGAAGAAAGCCTAAGGTTGAGACTAGCTAGACCAATAATTAGAACTCTTCCTTCAGCCTGAACTTAAAAGGAAGTAGGCATCTACCTAATCATCAGTACCCTTATGTGGTGGGAGAAACCGGGCCCCCATTCGTAAGCTAAATGCAGAGAAAATGCAAGGACTGATGCTTGCACGTGTCTTGGGTCCTGGGGGAGTCCAGTTGCCCAAGACTCATCCTCAGCACTGGGTACTATTGTCTCTTCCAGATGAGAAGTGCTTTACTCTCATTGTTGGGATGTTGCTGGAGTGGAACAGGGGGACCAGAGAAAAGCTAAATGTTCACATCTCATACCACTCACCTATACGACTGGGAGGCCCAGCCTGATGAGGGCCCTGTAATTCACAGACCACAGAGTGGGTGCTGGGAGTGAGGGATAAACATCGACAGGACGGTTGAATCCCGAGACTGCAAGAGAGACAGCTGACTTCCCACAGTAACACCTGCTTGCTGGGAAGGTGTTCACCTACTGTTGGCTAGAGGTTCCTCCAGAAACTGAAACATAGATCCGTTGTTTTTATTTTTTCAATTTTAGCTCTGGAATTTGACTCCATGTTGGGGTTTCTCCAATGCCATTCTTTATTATGTTACCTATTTTCATAAATATATTATTGAAAAGTCATTTTAAATTCCATGCCCAACAGCACCATTTTCTACATGTCTTGGAGATCTGTTTTTGTTGTTTGATTTTTTTTTCTTTTTTCTTTTCCCTTAAAGCTAGTTCGATTCAGACTTCACACCTTATGTGGGAGTGCCTCATTTTTAAGTATCTCTTTTGTTGTTCTTGTTTTTTCAGTTTGTCAGTGTTAAAGATGCTCTCTCTCTCTCGACACCTGAGGTATTTGCCACAGTCTCCCCTTAGTAGGCTCATTTCACCTGCCCTGTCCTCTTCCCAACCACATTTTTATCTTTTATTTTGAAGCAGGGTTTTTCTGTCTTTTAAGTTGTGCACGCTGGGCTTGAACTTGCGATCTCTTGCCTCAGCCACACGGAGTGCTGAGATTGTACTCCCGCACCACTGGATGAGGCTCACAGCCCCTCATTTCAGTTTGTCCGAGAGGCCTCCCTGGCTCCCCTGTGAGCTGGCAGGTTCCTGAAGAACTGGGTGGAATGCTGGTCTTACTCCATCACGGTCGTCACACAGACAAGCAGAGGGAAAAAGCATTTCTTCCAACAGCATAAATAGAAATGTCTCTTCTGTCCAAAGCTAGACTCCTTTCTACATCGTGATATTAACTGGGTATGTTTGGGGAGTGTTGGTCAGTTGTTAATCCTCAGTGACAAGCACTTGAGAGGCCACGTCTGTCTCCAGGACACTGACGTTCAGTGAAGGACCCTGGCCTTGGCATCATGCGTTGGGTCATATGGTTTGATTTCGCTGATCAAGCTTCGCATTTTTCTTTTGATCCCGGTACTTTGACTTTATCGGTGGGATCTTTCCTTCACCTTTATGGTCCCCAGAGTGAACTGCGCTTCTGGGTTCTTGAAGACAATACCTGAAGATAATCTCTGCCTCCAGATTTGCCCTGTCATTTTTTTTTTCCAGGCAGATCGGTTCAAGATGTTTCTGTCCACCATGAACCAAAAAATGTTAGTTCTAAAGAGTCGGTTTTAACTTTGAGTCTCTGGAAATACAAATGTGTGGACCTTAGAGATGAAAGCCACCAGTGAAAGGGGAAACTCAAAAAACTAGACACACGGGGGCTTGCACTGTTGGCTGAGCTGAATATAAATGAATATGAATCCAGCTCTTTTCCTGGAAATTTTGTAATAAAAGCCAATCTATTTTTTTCTCTTGGCTCAGATTCATTTTAAGGAGACTTTTTTCTGACTTGCAAATAAAACAGACCTAATTGATAGAGGAGCTCTTATTTGTACAGGTGAAAGAGCAGCTTAGTCATACTTGTGTGTTTTGAAAAAGTTTAGTGAAACAGAAGAGATTTAGATATAGTAGATTAAAAGACAAGAGAGATACTATTGAATTGGGCCTTTGCACAATCCACTTTCACTCCATAAGTATTAATATTTGCCTTCCCTGTTAGCTATCGCAAATACAAAAGGACAGACTGCCAAGGAGTGCCTACAACAGAGAAAACAATGGGGAAAGGCAGTTTTATACCCAAGACAGACCATACCTAAGAACACCTGCCATGGTGGAACAGTCAACAGTCAGTCTGATGCAACTGAGCTTCGGTGGGGTTTCAGGAGGTCTGTGAGTCCTGTACAATTACAGCAAAATGCCAAGTGGTGAGCTGTAAACCTATGTTCAGTATATGTGAGGCTGTGGAATCTGACCCAGCCTTGCGTTTGTTACGCACGCACGCTAGCCGCCGAGCAATGCCCCAGCTCTGCTGTTATTTCTTTGTCTACTTTAAAACTCACCTGCGCTGGAATGTTCCTCAGGTGGACAGCCTGCTGCTCGGTCGGTGAAGGCATCTAGTCTGGTCTTTCCCTCTGCTGTGTTTATAATCAATTTTCTCTGACTTCTGTCACCACTACTACCACTGCCTTTGATGTCCGAGAATAACAAAAAATCTTGTTACACAGCAAAAGACTGAACAATGGGGAGACACCCACAGGACCGGGACGGGAGAGGAGGTTGGCTGGCTATTTACCTGACAGGGATTTATATGAGAATATAGAAAGAACTCGAAAATTTTAACACCAAAAAGACAAATGAACTAATAGATACACGAGAAAATGAGTTGAAGAAATATGTCTGAAAAATAAGTACAAACGACCTATAAATACACAACAATACTTAATGGTGTTACTCAAAAGAAAAATCAAAAATACATTGAGATTTCATAACACCCTATTCAGAAAAATTTTCCGGATGACAGAGAGAAGAGATACTTTAAATGTCATTGGGGGAATGAGTACAGCCACTATGGAACACAGCAAAGAAATCTCTCAAAGAATGAATAATAAAACTACCATAGCAGCTCTTAGCTTCTGGGTACACACCCAAATGAAGCAGTGTCAGCGCACAACAGATACACTTACTGTTTATTTTATAACTGACACGATTCATAATGTTCAGGTTATGGAATCAGCTTAGCTGTCCACCAACAGATGAATAAACAAAAAATGTGGTGTGTATGCATGATGAGGTAGAGTATGATGTGCTGTAAAGAAGGTATAAGTCACACTTTTTGCAGGAAAATGGAGGAAATGGAATATCAGTTATAGTTATGTTATGTTATGTTATAGTTAAGCAAAGTAAGCTTGACTTGGGAACCCATATGTTTTATCCCATTTGTATAACCTAGAAAAAAAGAAAGGACTCAGAAGGAGAAGGGGATTATTACAGAAGGGGAATGGGACCAGAGGAAGTGGGGGTAGGGGCGAGAGAAGGAAATGGATAAGGACGGTGGCTCTGACCAAAGGAATTTACACGCACAACGGTAATGTCACAATGGAGCCGTTATTTTGTGCAACAAAGAGATGCTAACAATTATAGTAACAATGCTGGGCATTCGACAGAAATACTTCAGAGTCTACTCTTGCCTGTGTGTAATTGATCTCAACTCCTGCTGACTCCCGTAGCTAGCGTTCTCCTAGTGCATTGTGGGAACCAGGACCGGTGCTATGATGTGTCAGGGCCTCCCCGCTTCCCCTGGTTCTGTGAGTCTGTGCCTCGGAGATGGGCTCTCCTCTGGCTGGATGTGCCCTGAGAATCGCAGCGAGATGGGGGCAGGGCGAGGATGAGTCACGGCACCTCTCACTTCGCTCTCCTCAGGAGCACTGGGACTCTCAGCAGAGTTTCGCGGAGTCCCACGGAGGGTGGGGCACGATTTCCCCTCCATGCCTGCACACCGTCATCCAAGGAGGACCTATTCTATGATCTACTTACGATTCTAGATGAGTTTCTGCAAAACATTATATGTAACATTATATACAATGTTGATACTGCGTTAAAAAAAAGAACAGTTGTGCTCAAATACAAAGCAGACCCCAATACACCATGCTCAAAGCTTGCCCACTCAGTGGTGTCAAAACCTTACCCCCAAAAGAGCCCCTATAGGTCATAGCTGCCAAATTTAAAGGTAAAATAAAATTAAATCGTCAGATACCTATTCATACCTTTAATGTACTAATTTAGAGACATACTTATTCAAAGCAGCACACAAAATAATATATTAATTTTTAGGTGCTCTCAGCATCTGGGAATGAGGTTACCTGGCATCAGAATTGTTGTCCCTGCTGGGGACCCCGCCTGAGCACCACAGGTGTGGCTCTTGTGTCTGTGTGCCTGGAAACCTGCTGGTCTTTCTTTGTCTCTTCACTGGAAAAATTCTATTCTTCAGATTTTTAAAAAAATCCCTGAACACTGTTCATTTTTAATCACTGCCAAATGAATACTTTCCCCCATTTTATTGATACATATAAATGCAATACACAAAGTTTACATTGATCTTGAGGAGCCACTATAGAAAGCAGTATGGAAGTCTCTTAAAAGACTGGAAATAAATATTCCCTTCAATCCAGCGATATCTCTTCTGGGAATTTTAAAGAGTTAAAAACAACATGTAACAGAGATACATGTATATCCATGTCCATAGCAGCACAACTAACAACAGCTAAAGTGTGGAAGACACCCAAACGAATACGTTTTGTAATCCTTTCTCTTTTTCAAAACCACAGTCTTTAGGGTTCTTACCTAGCACTTCCTGGCTATCGTGGAATTATCATCCTCACGTGAAAGACTAAACTCGATTCCTTCCCAAAAGGCCTTAGTTTGCTAACCGCTGTAGTAGGTAATGCCCACAAACCCTGATGCTAGCGCCGGTGGAGTCTGTTTTAGGAGACTGTGTCACCCCAAAGGAAAGTTGAAATCAACCAAAGAGGCCTCCAGAATACGAGAGGTCTTGTGAGGACTCGGATGGAAAGCAAGTTCTTTTTTTCTGAGAGATAATTTTCTTTAAGAAAAACAGTTACTCCTTTTCGGGCATAGGTAAATTCATTATGAGAGAATTTCCATCTCTACCATGGCCATTTTCCCACTTAGGGAAATGTAGACAGTTTTTCCTACTGTTCAAACCTTGTGTTTCTCTGTAGCTTTTTTTTTTTTTTTTTTTTTTTTTTTTTTTTTTTTTTTTTTTTTTTTTTTTTTTTTTTTTTTTTTTTTTTTTTTGTGTGTGTGTGTGTCTCCCCAGTAGCTTTGCCCCGTGAACCTGGAATAAGACCCATCCTTGGAACCATGTTGGGCAGAAGGAGTCATTCCTTGGAGGATGATGAAGGTGTAATTAGTAAGGTATTAATGTCATGGGTAGTGTGTTATATTTGCACTCTTTGGCAAATCTGTTGATTAATCATATGTGGGCTAACTCTGCATCACAAGTAATATTAATAGTATACTTTAACACATGAATCTTAGCATGGATCTGGACTATCTAGGGCGCGATTCCTCATTTGACTAATACTGACCCCTTATCCAGCAGAGTAGGGGTTCCCTACCTCCAGGCTGAGGCCATGCATGGATGTGTACTGGTCTGTGGCCTTGGCAGAACCTGAACTCAGAATAGATGAGCAGGAGAGCAGGGAGTGGGCAGTGAGAGAAGCCCCACCTGCTGCCAGCATGGTCCTATCAGGTTCTAATACCACTGCTGATTGACAGGAGGTGGAGCTTCTCTCCCTTCTACACTCCTGCTGCAGCTTGGCCCACCCCCTCTCCTCACTCTGTGTCAGAAAGGTTGGGGATGATGGCAGCAGGGCAGTCCCTGTGGGCAGAAGGCTGTATTGCTTATACAAAGTTGTCAAGTAGGACTTGTGAACAATGTTTAACTCAGACCCCACCCTAGTCCTGCTGAAGCCAGCTTCAATGGCTCTCCAAGCTTACCAAGTCCCCATGGGCTCTCTGTCCACCAAAGTTTTCTAATCACGGAGCTACAGCATAATGCAAGTATGCAGACAGAAAGGACGTTCTAGTCGTGCCAAATTAGCTCAATCAAGTCTTGGTGGAAGTAAGGTGTGGAGATGCCCTGAAAACACTTATGACTCCAAGCAGCCAACCTACATCCTTAAGGAGCTGGTGATGCAAGAATGTGCCTTTGTCTTCAAGGAAGGTTTGTGTTAGAAAGTTGTAGTGGGCTAAAATCTTATTTTTTTTTCTTTATAAATAAATGTGGACTGTTTAAAATTGGTTTTGAGACTTAAATTCTTTTTTTAACATGGATATGCTGGTCAAGAACTTTTAAATTATCTGTGAATTCTAAAAACACAAAATTCTTTTCCTAAATTGTCATTGACAGGAAAGGAGTCTGTTGTTGTTTACACAGGGGATATAGTGTACAAGGGCAAAGCGATTGCCTCTGGTGCATGCAGAGGTCATGCATCGTGAACGCAAAAGCATTAAGTTTATCTATGGAGCGGGCACACGTAAGCAGTGGCTCTCACTGGAATACAAGATATTTCTTCTCTACCTGACTACTTTCCTACAGCAAAATCATTTGGCAGATTTAAAAAGCAAAGAGGCTGTAAATCGATAACGAGGGAGAAGTGGGGAGTGGAGGGACCAGAAAGGGAAGGGGCGGGGAGAGGGAGGCGAAGGGAGTGTGACGTAGATGCGACGTGTATGTGGGCTAACTCGCCACGGTATGTCACGTGCAAAGCTGAATGAGGCCTCGCGATCCACGTATACACACTAAGCCAGTGGCAAGAAAAGTAAATGCATAAGGCTTAAGTGTGAGAAAACAACAAATACGTCCTTTTATTATTTTTATGGTATTACGGCAGCAGAAGAAACCTGTCAGCCTTCAACAGAGACGAATTTGCCTCATTTACACAGGAGTAAAAAAAAAATCTAGATTCTTGTGGAACTTGACAGTATCGATAACTTTAATACCTTGGAAGGAAATAGGAGGCCTGAGAGCCACAAAGGCCCGGTGCCACGGTGCATGGAGCCTCTGCACCCCCCAAGCGGTCTCTTGTGCAGAGTACGATCTGCCACCGGACTCCTCAAGATGAAGGATTCGTGGCTGTCTGCTCCTCAGCAGCCCCTGGGTGCGCCATGCTATTAAGCTCCTCTCTGCCATCAGTCACTCTCTTAGGTAAAACCTGTGTTGGCGTTCCTAGACTCCACAGCCTGCTCCTCGTCATAAATTAAAGCCACCTGTTGTGGATTGTCTATGGAACCATGTGATGTCGGTGGATTGGGGTCTGGTCTGGAGGGGTGGATTGCAGTTAAGTTAGGATTAGCGGTGTGTAGTGGCCACACCTGGATGCAGGAGGGACTGGTTACTGGGCAGAGACCTGGAAGGGTACATAAGCTGCACCTGCCTTCCTGGAGGTGGGGACTAGTCTCAACTAGCCTCAGCTTGGCTTCCTGTTTGTCCTGAGAAGCTGCCTCCACCTCTGCCTCTGCCATGTACTTCAATTGTTGCCAGCCAGCCCCAAATGGATTGTGGCCACCTGAGACTGTGAGCTAAAATAAAACTTTCCTAGATACGTGGGTGTCAGGTATTGAGTCACAGCAACGAAAAAGTAACTAAGATAGAAATTGGTACCCGAGGAGTGGGGTCGTTGCTGTGCTTTACCTGACGGTGTGGCTTGCAAGTCTTTGGAACTGGTTTGCAGAAGGAATCTGGAAAGGTTTGGGGATGCTGGCTGGAGAAGCCTTTGAGTGCTCTGAGCCGAGCTTGAGGGGAGATTCTGGTCAGAGCTCAGAAGACCAGAATGCTGACAGAAGTGTGGATTGCAAAGGCCAGGCTCAAGAAGTTTCAGATGGGAAGAAGGACTCTATTGGCAAGTGGCCTAAAATCCATGTGTGCTACGCTCTGGCAAAAAGTTTGTCTGCATTTTGCCCTTGTCCAGAGACTTTGCCTGAAGCTGAAATCAGGGTTGGTGGACTGCTTACGCTGGTGGAGGAAATCTCGAGACAGACTGATGTTAAAACTTACGTGGCTACTGTTTGCGGCTTTTAGCCAGCTTTATAGTGAAGGACAGGAGACAATGGCAGAGAGAACAGATGTAAAAAGCTCGCAGTGTGGAGTGGAAAAGCATGTGGTTGTTCAAGAGACTAACATTAAACAGAAACCGAGAAGCTGGAATCAGGACTGTAAGAAGGAGGCCTTTACAGTGACTCAGGAATCAGCAAGATCCCACCCTTTCCCAATGAAAGGGTGCAAAGGCAAAAGATCTTGTCCTGTGAAGAGTTCCCCAGGACTCCCTGTAGGGACAAAGAGGGAAGTGTTTGCTGGAGTTCAGCTTCCTAGAAGTAAGCAATCCAGGCACTCAGAAGCTGCTGCAACCGTGGCACAGAGGAGCCAGATTCCTGCTCAAGCCAGGGGCACATCTTGGAGACGTCCACGCGGTCCCGGCTTTACAAGCTGGCAGAGTTGTGGGTTCAGGGAGGCTTCCACCCAGGTTTCAGAGGAAGGCCTTGGAGGCCACGCAGTGTGCCTGTGGGAGGGCGATGTGTGAACTTGTGAAGGAGAAGCCTAGGGTCCAGTGGAGAGCCCGGAAATTTGGAGAAACCAGGAGCATGGATTGTCGGCTGGGAAACGCAGCAGGCCGTGAGTGGATCCAGCCCCAAGGAGGGAAGATGGCGGTTGCAGCCAGCAGCAATGCCACAGGGGTGGGACCACCCAAGCCCCTTGGAGTTCATGCCTCACCAGCATTTATCGCAGTTGCTGGATGTGGAGCTACAGGATTTAACCCTTGCCCTGCCGGATTTAGGAATTGTACTGGTCCTATTGCCTTTTATTACCTTACTCATCCCTTTTGGAATGGAAATGTTTACCCTGTGCCATTTTTTGTTGTAAGTGCTTAACTCTTTGGTTTGAACAGGAGCTCACAGCTAAAAGTTTGTCTTACATCTCAGAGGAGACTATGGACTTGGAGTTTCTCTAGCAGTGCTGAAACTGTTAGGACTTTGGTGACTCTTGGAGAAGGACTAACTGCATTTTGCATGGGGAGAAGAACATGAGTCTTTTGGGGGCCCGGGGTGGAATGTTGTGGTTAGGACCTGGAGTGTCCCCCAAAAATCTCATGTATCTTAATGTGTGGACTGTCTATGGAACCATGTGATGTTGGTGGATTGGGGTCTATTTTGGAGGGGTGGATTGCAGTTAAGTTAGGATTAACGGTGTATAGTGGGCACACCTGGATGCAGGAGGGACTGGTTACTGGGCGAAGACTTGGAAGGGTACATAAGCTGCACCTGCCTTCCTGGAGGTGGGGACTAGTCTCAACCGGTCTCAGCTTGGCTTCCTGTTTGTCCTGAGAAGCTGCCTCCACCTCTCTCTCTGCCATGTAGTTCGATTGTTGCCGGCCACAGCCAAATGGATTGTGGCCACCTGAGACTGTGAGCTAAAATAAACCTTTCCTAGATTTGTGGGTGTCAGGTATTGAGTCACAGCAACGAAAAAGTAACCAAGACACCACCTCCAGCCACAGTTTTTGCTCTTTCGCTGTACAGTATTTTAGTCAGAGGAGCTGGCCCGAACCGAAGTTGGCTAATCCTGTTAACACACTGCACTTACTTCTCATTTTGATTTTAGTGAACAGCGGTGTTTATGGAAAGGAGCCTTCCATTCCTGATCTACACCTCCTTAATGAGTCCCAGTCACTTTCTGGAAAAAAAAAAAAGAGGCTGTTTTCTTCTCCTTCCTGTAAAATTGCACAGGATGGAGGGGGAGCCCTGCTCTCTGGCCTCTTTCGGCCCCTGTCCTTGTGGGCCGCACTCTCACGCAGCCTGCCTACCCCAGGCACACCAGGGCCCTGGGTGTTTGGTTACTGCAGTTCCTCCAAAGCATTCTTTTCTATTTCTCAAAAGAATTCTTCCTGGCCCTAACTGATGTCCCAGTGCCTCTGTGATTCCTCCACAGAGTTGCTTGAGGTCACTGATCCCCTTTGACGTCTCAGCCATCAGGACACGCAGGGATCCCTTGGCCTTGTGCCGGCCACCTCAGCCATGTCTCGGCTTTGGTCAGAAGTCTGTGGCAACCAGGCACCATATCTGGGTGTTGGAATCACTCAGGACTTTTCTTGACAAGGGCTGACTGACTCTGTTACCCAGACTGGCCCAACAGTCCTGGGCTGGATGTAGCCTTTTGCCCCTGGGGCAGATGAGCTACCTGTGTGCCCCCCTGTGTTGGGTTCACTTAGGACTTTCAAAATTACTATTTCACTTTTGTAATAATTTTTCTAAAATGCATATAAAGTATTTGCATCACGACCAAACATGCCCAGTCTGACCTCGGCTTCCACACCGCTCACATGCAGGCTCTCACAGTCGGCCTGGGCACACTTCAGTACATACCTCACAGGCCTGAGGAGGCGCCCGCTGACAGAATCCTTTCTCCCGTGTTTTGCAACTTCCATTATAAACAAAACAAAACCCCCACTTCTCAGGCATCCCCAGCACTCAGGGTGCCCCTAGAAGGAAAGGTGAACACAAGGATCGCTCCCTTCGTTTCTACAGGTATTTATCCACACGAGAGCACCCGGGAAGGCTCTTGGGAATGTGCACTCTGGAGCAGGGACTTAGGGTGCCTAGAAAGCTGGCGAGGAGGGACTCTGGCAGTGCCAGGCTGGGCGGTTCCGGGACGCGTGGGTCTGGGGCTTCTTACACTCAAGACCAAGAATGTGGACCCACTGGAGCCAGAAATGAGGGGAGCCCAGGCTTCCCCACCTCGGAACTCCGACAGCAGACGCTAAGGGGCACTAGAGTCCCGGTGTGCGGCGCGAACTTGGTGGCAGCCCGCTTAGCTGCGGGAGTCCTGGCGGCGCGGTGCCCACGGCGGGGAGGGTGCTGGGGGCGGGGTCGGGACGCTCGCAGAAGGGGGAGGGAGATCCGCGGAGGCCCGGACCTTGGGCAGCGACCCCGCTGGCCCCGGCCCTCCTGTTCCCCAAAAGACTCTAAAGAGTCCACTTCGGATCATTGGCCCTGGAACAGGAAGACGTGAGCATATGGAGAAGCAATGTATACAGCCCAAAACGTGGCAGCCGACACAGGGGTGCAGGGTGCGGGCACACACCCCCTGCCCTGCAACGCCACCGACTGAGAACGTCCCCGACTCAGTGGTAGCTACTGCGCTCTGGTTGTGCGGGGAAACCGAGGCACAGCCAGGGGCAGCCGCTGTCGCCCCGTCCCTCCCGCGGCCCGCTTCCATTTGGGGTAGGTCTCTCCTCAAGCCCGTCACCGACCACAGATCCCGTTCCCCAGCCCCGGCCGCAGACCCCTGAGGGTCCTTCCGCCCCCGGACTGGTCCCCGAGTGCGCGGGGTGGAGACTGAGGGCGGTGGTCGCGGCCCAGCCCCGAGGCGCCCACCGGACTCGCTCCGGGGACGCGAGGGGACAGAACGCGGGGAGGGACCCGGAGGGGCCCGGGCCGGGAGCCTGAGCCCCGGGGCGCCGGGGCAGCCCGGAGCGGGGACGACGAGCCGGCCCAGCTGCCCCCGCCGCCCGCGCGTCCCCGCCCGCCCCCGCTCCGCCACTGCGCCAGGACGGAGCGAGCCCGGCGCGGGAGGGGGCGATGACGCAAAATCCAGCGCTTCTCCCCCCAGCCCCCCTCCCCCCAAAAGTGCTCCTCCAGGACGAAGATGGCGGCGGCAACTTAGCCGGGGACTGAAGATGACTGCGGTCTCGGGAGGCCCAGCGCAGGCGGCGACTCGGCCCCGAGGCCAGAGCGGGGCGGCGTCAGCGGCGGGCGGGGCCCGGGGGGCGGCGGCGGGGGTCGCCGCGCGGGGCCGGGGCGGGGGCGGCGGGAGCGCCCAGCCCGCGGCGGCTGCCCAGGCTCGGGACTCGGGGCGCACGGCGGCCGAGTAGCGCCGGAGGCACGGGAGCCGGCGACGGGAGGAGGAGGCGGAGGAGGAGGAGGAGGAGGAGGAGGAAGACGCGGAGGAGGGGAGCGGGAGGCGCTGCTCCTGCGCCCGCCGTCAGCGGGCAGCGGCGACGCGGCGGGCGGCATGCCCCGGGCAGGGCGGAGCGGGCAGCGCCCCGCAGGGCCACGGGGGCCGGCGCGCTGACCATGCCATCGCCGCCTCCTGCCTCAGCCTCGCCGCGCCAGCCGCCAGCCCCCGCCGGCTCCTCTCTCTCTCTCTCTCTCTCTCTCTCTCTCTCTCTCATTCTCTCCCACTCTAGAAAGGATGGGGTCGGCCGATGTTTAGGTCGGAAGCAAGTCAGATCTTCCTCCGAAGCCTGGTAATATTTATGTAGGAAAGAGAGAGAGAGAGAGAGAAAGGGAGAGAGAGAGAGGGAGAGAGAGAAGAAGCGGGAGGAGGGGAATAAGGAAGCGAGACCCTCCGAGTCGATGCCGGTCGCGGCGACACCCGCACGGGAGCCCTCACGGTGGAGTCGGCCCGGGCTGCGCGCGCCCAAAATATGACCAGGGGCGCTTGGATGTGCCGGCAGTGTGACGACGGCTTGAGGATCTGGCTGGCGGCGCCCCGGGAGAACGAGAAGCCCTCCGCCGACTCGGAGCGGGCTCAGAAATGGCGGCTGTCCCTGGCCTCGCTACTCTTTTTCACCGTCCTGCTCTCTGATCACTTGTGGTTCTGCGCCGAGGCCAAGCTGGCCCGGGCGCGGGACAAGGAGCACCAGCAGCAGCAGCAGCAGCAACAGCAGCAGCAGCAGCAGCGCCAGCGGCAGCAGCAGCAGCAGCAGCAGCGCCCGCGGCCGCAGCAGCAGCAGCAGCAGCAGCAGCCCCAGCCGCGGCAGCAGCCCCAGCCGCCGCCGCCGCCGCAGCGCCCGCGGCCGCAGGAGCCCTCCTGGCCGGCGCTGCTGGCCAGCATGGGGGCGGCGCCCCCGCCCGCCGCCCCGGCGCCCCGGCTCCCGCCGCCCGCCGCCGCGTCGCCCGCCCTGCCCCCGTCCCCGGGCGCGGCGAGCGGCCGGGGCGGCCGGGGCGAGACCCCCCGGAGCAAGCCGCTGTTTCTGGGAGCCCCCGCCAAGCCCGCGTGGCGCCCGGAGACCTGTTACCCGCAGGGCGCCTCCTCGGGCCAGTGCTTCACCGTGCAGAGCGCCGACGCGGTGTGCGCCGGGAACTGGAGTCGGGGGGCGGCGGCGGCCCGGGCGCAGGCGGCCCGGGCGCAGGCGGCGGCCGGCAGGGGCGAGCCCCCGGCGCCGCCGCCGCTCCGGAGCCTGTCGGATTTCTACCTTTCGTTTTGTAATTCCTACACACTGTGGGAGCTGTTCTCGGGGCTGGCCAGCCCCAACACTTTGAACTGCAGCCTGGACGCGCTGCTCGCCGAGGGCGGCGAGGCGGCCGCCTGCCGGCAGTGCGTCGACGCCTACCGGGACTACGACCTGCACGCCCAGGAGAAGTACGAGGAGTTTGAGAGCGTGCTGCACAAGTACTTGCAGTCGGAGGAGTACTCGGTCAAGTCCTGTCCGGACGACTGTAAGGTAGGAGAACCTGGCTTTGCCTTTCTAAAACACACGTGGTTGCTGCCTTTTCCGTCTCTCTGTTGGCTGGGTCCGTGTGTCTGTTAGATATTCTTATTTATGTATCGGTTCTGGTGTTGCCGGTGTTGTACTCGTGGTTAGAAGAGCTTTCCTGGCTGGTTGAGTTGGTCGTCTCGTGGTTGGCTAGCGGACCGGTGCCTTTCTGGAGACCTTAGCGGTCCCTGGTCCTTTGAAGCACGGAAGGGGCGCTTTGACTGTGTCTTACAGCTGCGCTGTTGGCCGGAGCTCTATTTCTTTAAACGAAATGGTCTTTTAATGAGGCTTGAATGACCACAGCAGTGAGACTGCATGCTGGTGAACAGAGGGGGTCACAGGGTCACAGACACGCTTGGCAAGTGGACCTGCACACTTTGAAACCTCGGACGGGGAGGTCACGAAGTTGGGTGACCAAAGGCGCAAGAGAAGAAGGTGTGGTTGTTTAGGTAGAAAAAAAAAAGCAGCAAAAAATGCGCATGCCATACAAGGGTTCATCCTTTTTGTTTGGGTGTCTGGGGGGAGTCCAGGGCCTAGCGAAGTGTGTTTGCTTTCCTAGGTTTACTGTTTCTCTTAGACGTTTGTGCGGTTATTGATCTGAGACTCACTGTGGTTGGAAAATTATAATTAGATCTCTAGTGATTGCAATGTTACCTTATGCAATTACTTTGGAGTTTTTAATGCGTTCTTCAGAAGTACTGAAGAGCAAATGATTCACTGAAATATCTGACATCCCATATAATATTCAAGTCATCTTTGTGGAATGGAACAAGGAACCCTACCTTGCTGCTGGGCGGAAGGGGACGGCTCCAAGGGCCTCTTATGGGAGCGGCGTCGCTGTCCGTGGTGCTGAAAGTACATTTGCTCACGCTGTGCGATGAGCAGGAAGATTTGCAGTCACTTGAGTGTAGAAGGAATGAGGGCAGAATCTCTATATAAACTTCTATATTTTGTCTAAGCCACAAAAACAGCTATTAGTATTCAAAAGATATAAGACACTAAGCTTTCTCTTTACCTTTCTCTTCCCTGCTTCCCCAACTTTCCACGCACTTAGGACAACTGTGCCCCTTAGCTTAAGCTGCTTTATTCTGGAAGCTCAGAATCGGGTCCTATAAGCCGGAGGATTTCATGATTTGAAGAGTGTCTGGTTTTAATAGGTATCGTTCACGGGCCACATTTGCTTCAGGTTGGTCAGTTGCACTTTTGAGAGTTAAGCTGAACCCAATTTGACCTTGCTTCATCATCGGTCTTTAAGACAAGAAACATAGATCTCTGCAAGTCATAATTCTGAATCTGTGACATTGAGAATGCTGTTTCACAAGCTAATTGAGCTTTCCTGTGCAGTTTGAACACCATACCGTTGTACTTCATAGCTGGGAATTAAGCCCAATCTTAGTGGCAGGAGTTAGTAATGTATGACTAGCATCTTTATTTCATAATTACTTATTTGGTGAGATGTATTGCACTGAATATGTAAAGATGAGGAAAGTGCTTTCTGCTAATTCTACTACAGAGTTTATAGAGGATTCAGAATTTTCATGTGTGAGAGCAGTACCCTGTGATAAATTTGAACTTGCTTACTCCCAAGAATGTCAGGCCTTGTGGAAACTTCTAGTAGTTTCAGTTTGCAGAGTTCAGTATTCAAAAGATAGTCTTTGCTACCACTAGACTGCAAAATAATTTCTAATGACTATGCCAAGCTGATCTTTGCTCAAATGTCCAAATAAATAGACTAAAATACTTATTTTCCCCCTTGGCCTGAATTTTCAACTTGATGTTTATATATTAGAGTTACAAATTAAGTTTATAATGTTAAAGACAATATCAGGATTATAAAGTAGAAGTTTTTAACAAAGGCACATTATAAAAATCTTAAATTAAAAATTCTTTATATTAAAAGTAAACATGTGTATCTGAATTTTACTCAACATTCAATTTATTGCTCGTGATTTTTTTGCTATTTCTTTCTTGAATTTGTTTCATTTGCTCATTGAAAACATTCTTTCCACAATAGTTGTTTTAAAAATTTATGCCTTTAAGCCTAAAGGGCGGGGCTCTTGGTTTAAGATTTACCTGTTAATTGGCTGTATGCAGAAATGTGACATAATCATTACATTCTTGGCTTCACATAAAATATTTTTAGAATTTTAGAAAAGCTATATTCACATAGAAACTGTAGCATGTAACTTAAAATATTTTTTGTTCTCTTTGAAGATTGTGTCTGAATTTCTTTCTTGATTAGCATTGTTATTTGTCAAGCATAGTTATAATCATAAAATAAGTATAAGTATCTGAGGAACCCTTTTATGGGGCTAGAGTGTAGCTCCGTGATAGAGCACTTATGAAATACATGTAAGGTCTTGGATCTCATCCCCCGCACCACACACACACACACACACACACACACACACACACACACTCCAAAAGTTCTATGCCAATTTTAAAGGCAGCTAGAAAGTCCCAGAATATATTAGAAATTCATTATATTTCTTTAATTAGTAATTTATTCGTGAAAAGTCTGATTTTAAATGTTTATAAATATATTTATCAAAATTGCAGATAAGGAATGATATCATGTCAGCACTGCGAATTTAATGAGAATAGTATTTGAGTAGTATATATTAACTTTTTATTCCACCAATAATTATATCATCAATTGCCATAATTTTTAACCTTTTAGAATTAGATTATTATTTTCTAGTTTTATATTTTTTCCACATTAAAACAGCCATATTCCAACTATGTTATACAATGAAAATCGATTAAATATACTTGGGATTTAAATGTCTCTGGAGACGCTTTTGACCTCATTGTTTTGAGTTCTTGAGGTAGCTTGAGCAGGATCGTGGTGTCTTCAATTCATGGTGATTGGAGATCAAATGTAGCCGACTTACTTTGGTAGATCTTTGTATTGTAACATATCATGAAAATATCACACCCAAGGACACTTATGATATGGTAAAAATGGTTTAATTTTTTAAAATGTAAAGATTTTTATTTGCTAAGGCGCAAATGCCAAAACCCTGTTGCATATCTCATTTGTACTCTAGCATTTAAGTTGCTACATTACACAATCAGATAGAAAATATTGTGGCTATAATATTTCCCTGCACTCTGCAGTGTTCTTCAAAACCATATTTTTGGTGTATTATAAGAATCTGACAAATGTGTCAAAATCTCCAACTTGGCAGGCAATATTAAAAATGAAATATTCTAAGCTACAAAATTATAAATGTGTAATATTCTTGCGCTTGCTTTCTTTTTTCTTAAAGATTTTCTCTTACATATGCCAAGCTCCTGAGCTGTCTTGCAGAACAAACACAAAAATGTGGTATTGACAGAATGTGAATTTTTGTTATCGATACATTTTTGTAGCCACAGGGCGCTCCACGCACTGAGCGTACTTTCAGACTCTCGATGTCTGGCTCCGAGGTGAGAGTCCAACATGGGTTGTCATTGTATCTCTGTCTTTGTTGCTGCAGCATAAATCCTAATCTCTGTGTTCCTCAAGTGCATGCATTCTTCTATTTTCATATTTACATTCTCATATTAAGACAAGTCATATTATTGACATTTGCATAACAGGCTCCAACCCCAAGCAGACTGTGAACATCAGGCCTGTACATGTATCACAATGCTGGAAAGTTTGTGTTCAGTTTCTGCTTACAGACTTACTCCATCTGAGAACACAGAGTTTAAGTGACAAACTGTGCAATTTATCAACAACTCATTTCTTAATTCTAATTAATTTTAGCATCAGACTGCAGATTAGTATAGAAATAGTTTCAAAAAATCTGCATACCTCACAACTCTTTCCATTCAAATTTGGAACCCAAACACAATTCTGCATCTACGTACCCTTGTCCATGCCATGTCGCTCTCCAGAAGCATGGAATCCATTTCTATGCATGTTTTATTTTAATTTTGCCATTTTATTACCTTCAACTTATTCTTACAGTTAAATTGCTCTGTACAGAATCAGTTGAATCTTGCCGAGAAGGGCATTAGCCACCAGGAAGGCTGTCTATAAGGTCAAAGATATGACTGTCTTAAGTTTTATGAATCCGATTTAAGCTTTTCTTAATTTGGCTCTATAAAACCACTGACTTATGATTTATGTTTTATTTTTATAGAGAAACAATCCAAACACCCATAATTTTGTCTTCATAGTAGATGTCTATTGTATTAATGACCAAATAGTAAATATTTTTACTTTCATCTTATGACTGGGTAGAATAAGGAGCTACATAGGGTGCAACCTAATTGCTGATTTATATTAGTTTTAATCATCTTTATTAGATGTAATAACTCTGTGCATCAACCAGGTGAATGAAGGGAAGTAGATTAAGCAGATTTCTTGCACACCTCATATGTGTTAACAAATCAGAGCTCATTAAGATAATTTTCTTGTTAGATTTCACATGCGAGAACAAATATAGAGATAAATCTTTCAAGGAAAGGACTTTTTTGGTTTGGATTATTTGAGTGATTGCTCTCTCTAATTTCACTCTCCTTTTTTAAACAATCAAGTTTTCCTTTTCATCAAGTTCTACAACCCTGGAATCACTGCAGATAGCCATACAATTTTCAAAGATAGAAATTGCTAAAAAGACATAGGTTGACACCAAAATTAATTCAGGAAGAAGTTTAAATACAAAATTGTTGATATTTTTGAAATTATTATAAACATTAGTGATTTTATTTTTTAATCTTATCAGACATTGTAAGATATGAAATCTCAGTTTTATCTACCGAATGAACTACAATCCATATAGCAGAAGATGTTCTAAGTTATTTTGATTCTTTAATACTGGACATGAGATGGTTAATATATGTCCTCATTTGTGAACAAGCCATGTTTTCCATGATGTGCATCCTAGAATTCGTGGAAGTACTTAGCTCTTGGGTGTTAAAGGTCTTAAGAGGGAATGGCTTATTTTTCTTTGCTAATGGTGGGCTTCTACCTTTAAACATTTAAAAAACAAAATAGTATAGAAACTATCATATGTGGAACAAATTCTGCAAAACACAGATATTTTGTGCTATTTGAATACTTCTATCTGTCTTGAAAATAGTATGTTGGCATGTAAGGTAGGTGAATGTGGTGATCACTTCACTGCAGGCACTTGAGGAAATTGTGTGTAGGCTGCTCCATCCTGCACCAGAGGGAACACTTCCTTCGGGGAAAGTGTCAGGGGATGACCTTGAGTCTCTCTGTCCCTCGGTTTCTCTCCTTGCCACTGTGTTTCTGTGCTGTCACCTTGCTGCTTTCTTCCTTGACATTTAGAAGCTGCATGTCCAGGCCCCAAACCCCATGGGAAACTCGAAGTTCAGGGGTCATTCTTTCTTCCTTGTGTCTCCATCCCATCAGAAAGGATTGCTCTCTTTGCTGCTGAACCATGGCTGACTTTGCTTATTTGAAAAGAAAAAAATCAAATCAAATGTAGAAGAGTGATCAAGACACAGTATTAAGCCTCAGAGACAGTGACATGGAACCATCCAGAATTTTAAGTCTTCAAAACAGCTTCCATAGCAGCCAACAGGTCTTGAAAATTACTAGAGGGCAGAAACAATCTCATTTACTGAACTCAACATTGGCTTTATAAGTAGAACTACAGATTTTACAGAGAAGTAAAGCAAAAACTTGCTGTTGAATATTCCGTGGTCAAACCACTGTGTGATATCACATACTGACTTCGTTTCACCTTTTAGCTATTTTTCTACCTTTTGACAATGAGCAATCACATGCATCCCAAGAAATTGGCAGGCTAGTATACTCATCCCGCATATCCCACATAATTCTGTGACTTAGTTAAATAAGTGGTAAAAATCTTGCCGTGTATTCTATTTTATTTATTATAAAGTTTTCATTAAAATCATTTTACAGATGTTATAGCACCCTGCAAAGTCAGAGCTGGAAGCTTCTTGGACAGTGGGGTGATTTGTCATTTCAAAGGCTTTGGGGATGTGAAGGAATGAACGGGGAGGAAACCAGAATTCTTACGTGTCTTTTTTCACTTTTAAAGCTTCTTAGGGAAAGGATACATGTAATTGTTTGGAGAGAGAGAAGCCAGATTTGGAGATCTGTGAGATTTCTTTCCACCGAATTCATAAATTGAACATGGCTGGGTATATTAATCTGCTTAGGCTGCTATGAAAATATCATAAAGTGGATGGTTTACACAACAAACATTTGTTTTTTCAGTTTTGGAAGCAGGAAGTCCATGTTGAAGGTGCCAGCAACTGTGGTTCCTGGCGAGGGCTGTGGTTTCCTGGTTGGCAGTGGCCACTCCTCCCTGCTTCCTGGCATGGCCTTCTCCCCTCTGTTCATCAGCATGAAGAGCAGTGTCTCTTCTTCTGATAAGGATGCCATTCTTTCTTGAGTCAAGGTCTCACTATTCGGACCTCTTGAAGCTCGTTAGAGGTTTTTTAATTTTCAAATATTAGGGGTTAAGATTTCAACATAGATTTTTTTCTTCTTTTGAAGAAAGAACACATCTAGTCCATAAATCCTAAGTGAGGCTGAATGTGTGAAGGGCTGTAGGAAATGTCTCTGGGGAGATGTTGTTGATCAGTTTTAAAGGATCATTATCTCATGGCAAAATCATTAATTTTTATTATCTGTACAGTAAAATGTCAAAGAGGAATTTCAAGCAAAGGATCCAGCTAGCATGTTTTTTCCTTCAAAAATTATTAGAGCTCTGGCAACTTTTGGCAATGGGTTGGGACAGGGTGAAGTGGTGGCAGAGGGTCAATTCGGAAGCTGTGGTCCTCCTTTGGAGTCACAGGACAGTCGTTTGAGCCGGCACTTCCTAGCAGAGCTCTCTGACAAAATATTCATGGTGTGCCTGTCCCCTACAGTAGCCACTGGCCACGTGTGGCTATTGAGTGCCAGGAGAAGTTGTAATTGCACTTAATTGTAGTTAGTCCATATGTAAATATCCTCAGGTGGCCAGAGTCCACACCAATGAGCACAAGTTCTAGGTGACTGGCTTCCTTAAACTGGAGACTAAATGCAGATCCAGAAGACCTCATTGTTGCAGGTGTGGCATGCCATGACCAAGAACGTGTCAGGAAAGCCACACGCAAGCTTTGTAAACAAGTACAAGTGGGTCTACGTAGATGCCACTAATGAGACAGAGAGTCGAGTAGGAAGAGTAACTTGACACTGAGATTGGCGGAAGAACCTCTTTTATTTTTGAAGACAATGAGCCCAGGAAGTGTCCCATGGAAGTCATGCCATGTGAACCGAGGCAGGAGTGAGAAGTTCATCCTACAGCTAGATTTGATTTCAAAGGTCACAGTAAAGAGTAGTGATTCAACAAAAACAGATGACACGAAGAAACCTCAAAGATGGATCCTGAAGTATTTGGAGAAGGAACTATGGAAAGAAACTGAGAAGGAACAAGAAATGGGAATGAGAGAAAAGGAGAATGGGGAGGAAAGGCGGGTCAGGAGAGAGAAGAAAGAAGGGAGGCAGAACTTTGTGGCTGTGGTGACCTGAGCAGCCCAGGTGATTAGTCAGCTTTCTGTTACCGTAACATATACTTCACGTTACAAGCTTATCAAAAAGGAAAGATTTTCTTTTGGAGTTTGCAGTTTTGGAGGTTCTAGTCAGTGAGTGGTTGGCCTGGTTGCTTTTGGGCCTGTGCGTAGGCAGCAAATCATGGCAACAGCACAAGTCAAAATCATTTGCCTCATAGCTAGGACAAGAAGGAGAGAGAGAGAGATGAGGAGAGCCAGGGTTCAATGCTTTCCTTAGAGGGCACATCCCCCGCGGCACGTACACTTGCCACCAGAGCTTACCCTGTACGGGGTTCACTGGGGCCTTTAGCACATGCACCTTAGGACACACCACACCCAAACTCCAGCATTGGAAAGAGATGTTTTCAAAAGATGCAGAATCTGCCAGGACTGTCCCACATTTAGCAGAAAGAATGTGGAGAATGAAGACTTTAAGTAGGCCACTGAACTTGGCAAGTAAGGCTTGGGTGACCTACCAAAAAATTAATTAGAATGGTAAGAAGGGTTGTCAAAATGTGATAGATTAAGGGATGAGTGGAGAGCAAGGAAGACAAGTCCAAACCAGTCTTCACTACGTGTGGCGGTGAGGAGAACAAAATCAAGGGAAGATGGACATGCATTTACATGACATTAGAATATGTGTCACTTTTGATCTAAGGTCCAGATGAGAGTGGGAGTTTCATAGAAATGTACTCAGAGAAAAGTTAATGTTGGCACCAGATCCCAAAGTTATGGTGAGGTCTATTCATTGCTTAGCCCAGCGGCCAAGAGAGATCGCATCTTGCATGAGCTATGGCACACTCAAGATCCTTCGTTTTGTCATTTGTATTTTAAATAGGAAAAATATAGACATTTAGGATTTCAGAAGCACATCCAATGATCCTGTTATATGCCGAAGTCAAGTGGAAAACTTATTTTCAAATATTATGAAATAATTATGCTTTTAAATATAAAATCATCAATAATTGTATGGTCTATATTGGGGTAAATTATTTTCTTTAGGAGAGTTTTGCAATGGGATTTCATCACATACTGACTGGACCAACTCAATAACTTCGCAATTTCGCTAGGTTTCCTTGAATAATAATTGATATACTTGATAAAAACAACCTCAAATATTAGAAGCTAGCTTTTACTTTAGTAGGAAGCTGTAGGAAAACAATTAATGGAAAGATTCAGGATCCACAGGGTTTAACTCTCAGATTCACCATTAATTACCTGTTACATTGCAGTAACTTAAAGTAAGAATTCTAGTGCTGCCGCTGTCCAAGGATGAACCTCCTATGGACATAAAAGTCCTTAGTCTTTAGCATGCTGATGCGCTGCAAGTGGGAGCGATTTGTTGGAACCATTAGTCAACGGATAGAGTGCTCACGTGGGCGCTTGTGGAACCTTCTGGGAAGCAGCATGCATTCAGGAGTTTCGTATGCGGACTTCGCATCTTAGCATGCTATATTCTCATAGGTGAATCCACATTCATTTTGCTTCTGTAGAAAGGTGCCTAAAGTATCCAGCCATTCTAAAATACGATGGAAAACAGAATTTTAGCTGGAGTACAAATGTTTCATTCCAATGGTTGGGTTTCTTTTTTCTTGCTACTCTAGATTGCGAATTAATGTATTTCTACAAGAACAAACGGAGAAGTCTGTTTGGCGTCTCCCGTGTTCTCTAAACCTGAGCTAAACCTGAGTGCACTCTCAGACTTGTGGCAGTTCTGGGTTTTGGAATTCTTTGGGCTTGTGTCTCCACTCCACCTGCTTTTGTCCATTCTGCCATAATTAGTAATTTTATCTGTTGGAGAGAGAGAGAGAGGAAGTGAGGTGACAAATGGCTTTGGCATTGAACGTGGGCCACCCCATGGCACACGTGTCCTGTGCCAAGATAGCAAGGACAGAGCAGCATGGAAGCAAAGCTCCAAGCGGGGCCTTCTGGGACCCTGCACGCCCTGTGAGGGAGTCGCAGCCAGAGGCCGTAAGTCCTGGCAACTTCAACTTTAGAACACTTGTCTGATTTCTATTCATGGTCTTACCGGTTTAATAATTAAAAAATAATGGCTTATTTATGTTTTCATCCTGACATTAGATAGGAGCTGACAAAAAGGATCTGTAGGGTTTTTTTTTTTTGTTGTTGTTGTTGTTGTTGCAAATGTCATGATGCAACTCTTCCTTCCCTGTGCTCCACACAAGTCAATCACTATTTTAAACTGACAACCTCTCCAGCCAAGTGGGACTCAAAGACATTGTGGCATTAGGAAAGAAAAGTTTGGCACTGCTCTTTTCCACTGATATCCTTGCACTCCTTTCCACATGGTAATTCATCCAACCTAGCTTCTACTGTCAACAGGATTGAGGTCTCTATATAAAAAATCTTTTTCACTGAATTCCATTCCTTTATCTCTGAGCCATAAACAAGTCCTACACTGGTAACTTGACCATCCTTTTCTTTCCTAACTCACAACAGTCCCGCACAATAGATCAAATTAGTTTATTTCAACAAATGGACTCACTAAGGCTTAGAGAAGCTAAAAATATGTCTCACTGTTATGTACAGCATGGCCAGACTTCCAACCCAGTAATAACTGGCTCATACCCCATTTCAGGAACTTAACCCTCACACCGTGCTGTGCGCTCTATTACCACCGATCTGGGCCCACGTGTGCTGTTACGGTTGCCTACTTTTGTTTTGTTCTTGTTTTGCTGTCGAGGGAAAGAGGTGGGTGGGTGACAGCAGTCATGGATGGAATGTAGAACCGTTTGACACCGAAGAAGCAACATACCTTGCTTGCTGCCTCAGGGTGGTGTTGTCAAAAGTGAGCGTGGGCCTGGCGTCCGAGAGGCCTGCAGTCACGTATCCACTGCACCAGCTTGGATATGTGGGGCTGCATCTGCCCAGGCCGAGGAATAGATGGGAGGAAGAACAGAGCAAGTTTACCACAGAACAAAACTTAGCTGATGATTCTCTTTCTTTCTCTTGGGCTGCCCGAGACCGAGGCTCTGGCTGACATGGCTTTGTAGCACATCACAGCCACACTTGCCTGTTCCTGTGTACAGATACTGCACCGGTTGAAAACATTGATGAGTTTATCCTTCTAATCCCAGTGATTTGTTTCTAATCAAATTTGCTTTCTTTCTAGTCTGGATCAACTGCCACCTTGAAGTTCATTTCCAGATAGACTTTTTTTTTTTAAGTACTGAGAAGTTCAACCTCAAAGATCAGAAAGCTATGAGAGTCTGTCTGGAGAAAAACAAATGATTTTTTAAGAAAGGTCAATATGAATTTTAATCCATTGAAATAGAGAATTTCTCCTACCCATAGTGAATGCTAGTGCACTTGCAGCGGGCCATTAGGTACGAAGGTGTTGGACTTTTTCTGGAGCCCTGGTTCCAGCTAAAGTCCAAAAAAAAAAAAAAATGGGAAAACAACAAGGCCACTTACAAACGCAGGTGCCCTTGCTGTCCATGTGTTTGATGACTACGACTCGTCTTTGCATCTGCTCTGTGTTGTGAGTTTGGCAACTTAAAATCCTTTTACTTGCATATTCCATTTGCCCTGGGAAGTTTTTTTTTTTTTTTTTTTTTTTTTTTTTTTTTTTTTTTTTTTTTTTTTTTTTTTTTTTTTTTTTTTTTTTTTTTTAGTGTGAACTGGTGGGTAAGGCCAGGTTTAAGAATAACAACAAAGATATAGCAAAATATAGAAAAAAAAACTTTTGGTAAATATCCCATTAAAGGGATTGGTTGGATTCAGAGAAGAGGCATCAAGATTTAACTACTGCGAACCCATCAGAGGAATAGGAAGCTGGGGTAGAGTGGTGACTTAAGTGAAATGACTTAGGCGTAGTAGATTAATATGTTAAACATTGTATGGTTTCTCTGACTTGGAACACCCCGAACACAGACATTCTTTGGAACCATATGAAGTGATAGCCAGAGCCGAGGGAAGGGACAGGGAGGGGGTGGGAGGGTAGAAGATGGGAAGGGATTGTAAAGTCGTTATGATACATAGGTGTACGAAACACCCAAATTCATTGTAAATACTATGTATCACATTTGCATATTAATAAAAATAGTGGGGAAAAATACATAGTGAAATGTCCCAAGCAGAAAAGACTGACTGTAGATGGGCATTTCTCTTATGAAAGGCACAAAAATAATGACATAAAAATGCCCCACCATGAATGACAGGGTAGAAAGAGAGGCACATAATAAAGGGTTGAACCTCTGAAAAAGGGGTGGACACAGACGCCACCGATTCCCCATACTCCACGGTTCTAATAGGTTACAGAATTCGGAATTCATGTATTTACAAACAAATGCTAAATTTTATGTTATATGATTTTTTTAGCCATAATAAAATTATGGCTAAAAGAAAGTGTAAAAATAAGTTACAAAAATAAACCTTTTTCAGATCACTTCAGTTTGGTCTTTATTGTTTAAATTTTCGGACATTTCAAGGGGAGGGGACTCTCACTGCAGTGGACGTGAGCCTCCTGCCTGCCTTCCCGGCCACCCTGGGTCCCGGCCACCCTGGGAAATAGACGGCCTGTATGCTTTTTGAATTCTGACAGTTGTCAGTTGTTACGGCATGAATTGATTTCTTTATTTAATGAACTAGCTTTTCGAAGTAATGAGAGCACCTGTCCAGTTTTTAAGTATTTTAATATTTTGTTGTCCTTCTGTGTCTGTGGGTAGAATAAAGCGATGGACCAAGGCCTGCCACAAAAGAGGGGCTTATCAACAAAGAGCTACATATTTCATTTATTTATTTGTTGACAAGAGCAAACATTAAAAAGAAGATTTTATCTCCTGTTAGATGTCTTATTTAGTTTGGGCAAATATCTTTTTAATTTCCAGATAACTTCATTATCTATGGAGAATTAAGAAAGCCTATTGATTAGTATCTCTCAAATGCTTTATTATGCATTCAAAAGTGAACATATTGATTAATTCAAAACTTAATTTATGCTGTTAAGGTAGTGAGATAGTATGGCCTTCACATTTTTATTAATAGTAAAATTTTGAATGCATCCTTAAAGGTATGGGGATATTGATGCTCCTAAACTATGTCATGTTTTTAAAGAATTAATCTGAACTTTAACTTATTTTAAAAGGGAGATGTTTGAAACAATTTTAGTGACCTCAGCTTCACTCAACTGTTTCACTCTGTCCTGTTTTTTAAATTTTATTTATTTATTTATTTATCGAGGCAAGGTCTTGTTCTGCAGTCCACGCTGGTCCTGAATTCAGTATGTAGCCCAGGCTGGCCTTGACCTCACATCAGTCCTCCTGCCTCAGCCTCCTGAGTGCACCACCACACCTGGTTCAATTCGTCTGTTTATACTATGACCTCACAAAAGAGGAGAATGAGGCTAAAGCCCTTGGCCTTTCACGCTGGGGCAAGTTCACCTGCATGCACACTTGAAACACTGTTGTCAACCGTGATTTATGGCAAGTAGCCCATCAGTGATACGATTACTCACAGTTTAGGAAATGATATTCATGAAGATTGCCCTATAATTAAATGGGCATTTAGTCCGCTCACAATATTTACCTTAAACAGATAAACAAATGCAAAGGCCTAGGGTTGCAAATGTGCGTTTTTCACTACTTGATATTTAAAACAACTTACCCACCGATTTATGCAACCCTTTACATTTTTTTCCGTATTGAGTTTAGAGTGGGTGAAGCGCAGGAAAGTTGATTCAAAATAGATGTGGCTGGTGGGGAGGCATTGTGCCTTCCTCTGAGCAGCTCCATGTATTGAAACTGCCTGACATTTGAAACACGTGGGCGAGATGAAGTAGCTGCAGATAAGCCGGGAAAAACACAAAATGACAAATGAGCCATGCCTGTGTCCTCCCCTCCACTGATGGCGACAATTCTCCCTGTGAGTTTAGCGTCCTGCCTTCCCCACTGTGGGCTGCGGCCGATGGCCCGGAGCTTTCTGTTACCCGCCTCCCCCCCGTGCTCTCTTTAGTGCTCCAGTGCTGTGGGTGCCTCTCAGGTAGGAAACTGGTGGTGACAATGGCCCGGGAGACTCTTCCACTGCCGCTGTGTCCTTCTCCCTTCTCCAGTAGCCACCTTCAGGGAAGCCAGGTCTTACAGAGTGACCAAGGGAATCAGAAAGAAACAGAGCAGTCACCCCAGGACTCAGCAGGTGCATCCTCTCAAAAGCACCACGGGGATTCTTTGAGAAGGATGCGGGCCACATGCAGTAAAGGACCTGGCATTAAGGCTGCTTCCCATGTCTCAATCTGTGCTCGTTTCCCCTGGGTGTGCATCCTGGCATGTCCCACATGGAAGAAGAAACACAGCTGAGGGACAAATGCGTATTGGCCTTTTAAAAATAGGACTTCAGTGGAAACGGTTCTTGGAGAATTTGAGCACTGTTATTACATGGCAACAGTAATTTAGTCACCGAGATAAAAGATGTCCCACAGCGCACCTAGTTAAAAAAGGAATAATCAGGCCCTTCATCATGTGTGACTCACGTGTGGACATAGAAAATGTAAGAAATTTATACAGGAACAGGGTGATTATTAAAGTGAGAGAAGGGAGGCGTGTGTAGGAGACCCGAGGGGAATATTTGCATGCTTCTCTTTTTTTCATAGAGACATTTTAAATGAGAACAAGATTAAAAGGCATAGAAAACTCTGACTCTAATGCTGTTGTGCTTAGAATCTGTTACCGAAAAAATTGCAGCAACACTTTTTTTTTTCTTTGCAAATGGTCTCAGGTTGGACCTGTCAGTGAAAATTCGATTTTATTTGAATCCTTGAAATCAGGAGAGTGCAGCAATTCATGAGCTCTTCATGCTACCTTGCTCAAGGGAGGTTCTGTGTTTTCCTCTTAAAATAGAGTAGGCTCTAAGTCAGATAATTACAAAACACCAGCTTTGTAGAGTATGGTGTCTGATATCTGCACTGTTGAACAACAGAGCTTTTTATGTGGGAAATATAAACAGAGCATTATATCTGTACACGGCTCTTTATGGCTAATTATGTGTTTGAAAATAATAAATTACAGTCTAATTACTCCATAGCTTGCAGTAAGGTTGTGCATATCCTTAATTTGACCAGTTAGAGAAAGAATTAACTTTTCGTCTGTGAACCTTTCCAAAGAAGCAGTTTTAAAGCTGATGTTATTTATTTCCCAAATTTAAAAGACTATAGAAAGTTATGTTGCTGTTTTGTTCTGCTATAAATGTATGAATTTGAAGAAAGCAAAAAGACATGATAATATTACTATGTTGGATATCAGAATTATGAAGAGATTGAAAGAGAATAGCATTCTATTGGAAAATAAAAAGCAAAGGCTTTTTCACAGAATAATTCAGAGTAATTGAAATTTTTGAAAATCAGTCCGACCAGTGGGGGAACAGCTGTAGATACTTTTTTCCCCATAATCCTACTCATATAACTTACCTAGGATGTCCAGAGCAACAAAACTGTTATAACTGAGAATTAGCATATACAGGTGAAGTAGATCTAAGCATTTAAATCACTCACAGCAGCCTTTAAAATATCACTTTCCAAACGTTGCTCCATATCACCATTTCTCATTTTGGAATGAGCTACAGCCCTGGCACACAATGTTTTTGGTACCAGAGACTGGCTCAGTTGAAGACCAATCTCCCAAGGAGTTGGTGTGGGGAGGAGGGGGCAGAAGCTCCGCCTTCTGTCAGAAAATTGGAACCGGATAGGAGTATGCAGACAGGTCCTTCCAAGCCAAGCAGGTACTGGTCCACGTCCCAGGGGTTGGGAATCCCGAACTCAGTCCGTGTTGGTCATTAAGGGCGTGTGTGTGTGTGTGTGTGTGTGTGCGTGTGTGTGTGTGTGTGTGTGTGTGTGTGCGTGCATGCTCGCGCTTGTGTGAGTCTATTCTTCCCGTACACTTTGGCCACCTGGTTTGAAAGACTTAATTAGTTAATAATCCCAAAAGAGAGAAAATAAATAATAATCTATTTTCTGACTTTGTAGATAGATGCAAATGGCTTCACTAAATATTAATTTTTAATTTAATTAGTCGACTTATGAGAAAGCCAGATAATTAATATTAATAGCATTAACTAATGATGCCAAGCAGAATTATTTAATGTTGTGAAATAGGCCCAGTAAATCTCCCCATTTCACTGATATGAATGTAAGATCATGAGACTTTCCCTTGACTATTTTATATTTGCTTTGCTTTCTAACTCTTTGTTGTGGTATAGAAGAAATCTCGATTTTCACAGGTTATACATTACTGAAGACAAAGTTAGAAACCAGTAAAAACAAAGACAATTTCTAGAACACAGGTGGATAACTTATGTGATAAACCTATAAAATTAGTTCTGTTTACATACAGCAATCTATTTGTTTCTTCTACAAGATTTTGAGAATATTTTCAAGGACAGAAGTTAAGTCTGAATTTTTTTTCCCCCAAATTACTTGCAAAGGAGAAAAGAAAGTAAAAGAAAGCAGGAGTTTGTGGTTGTTATAAAATACGGTGGCAAGTTGGCAGGGCGATGCGTACCTGCGAGTCTAGCGCTCTGGGAGGTTAAGGCAGGTTTGCATTTTTTAATGCAAGTTAGGCAACTCAGCTACATGGTGGGCTCCTGCGTTGCCGTTAAAAACATAATGAAGGACTGGGGATGTAGCTCAAAGAAAAGGCCCATGAGTTCGATCTCCAGAACAGCCAAAATAAACAAAGAAAAAAATGACAATCAATTCTCCCAAATACGGCACTACATTCTCTCCAGCCCCTCCACTTGGAAGGGTGTGAGCATGACCCACCTATGGCTTGAGGCGGCTGACTACTTGGACCAGGGCTGGGCAGAAGCGGTGCTCTTTGACTCATAAAGAAGCAGCAGAAGGCCTTGCACTTTTCACATGGCTCTGCATCCTCAAAGTCTTGACCTCTTGTCAAGCCTGGGAGAAGCCCTGGCTACGTGGGGGAAGCCGTGGCAGACTTTCTTGCATCCTTTGGCTGGGCCTAGCTTTGGGGCCTTCCCTGGCCAGGCCAGAGGAACGGAAATGTAGTCTCCACATGACCTCAGTGCTCAGTCATTTAGGTTCCACCGAGCTTCTCACATTTTCCACAGCCTCCCAGTTTTACAGGATGGAAATCTGCCTCCTTTAGAGATTGTTAAATATTCAGTCCATAAAACCCCAGACTGCAGTAAAATGATGGGTGCTTTACAATATACATCTGGGTGGTTTGTTATGGAACCATAAATAACTGGGATGGTGTTCCACGCTAGCTGTTGGATAATTCTTTATTATTTGAGTGGCTCCACTGAATGAAGTTAGTGACAGCAAAAAATACAAAAAAAGTCTATGTAGCCTTACATATTTAGTTGACTGCATTCTTTCCCTGTCTCTTCGCCAAGGCTAGAAAATAGATTATTGAGGATGTGCTTGAGATGTTTTCCCATGCCAGTTCAAAGATTCATAAGGTTTTGTGCGTGTTTCGTTATTTGAGGAGTAACTAGATATGTGACATTTATGAGTTTGAATGCTTTTAATTGGTTCCATATGGCATCATGAGAAGACACGGTTCTGGAAAAATGGGAACAGTGCATGTGTGGGCAATGTAGCTGCATAGCCTGGAAGTTTAGGGTGGACAACCTTGGTGGTTTTGTCCCTGGATTACGCTACCATGCTTCGCTCCGTGTTGACAGGCGCCAAGTAAAACGGAGGATAAATTTCCCAATGGTCAAAGCACCAAAATATATCTGTAGACACGTTTCAGGGAAAACTCATTTTAAGGCTACGTTATCAGGGAAATTCTGTTGAAATCCTCATATTTTGTTGTTGTTGCTATTTAATCAAGAAACCATAGTGAATTAGTCCTCTTGAAATTGGCTCATTTGCTCTGCATTTTTAACATCAAGCATTTTCAAGTGGGCAATTATCATGATATTCTCTGTTAGCCAGAGCTTCTGCTGCGCTCCTGGAGATTGGTAGCTGCATTTCCATGCACATGTTCAAATCATTGCCTCTCTGATCTGGTACCTACCAACGACACTCTTGGATATTGTAAAGACCATTTGTGCACATTTGCATATTCAATTCATTTAAAATATTTTGAGAAGAAGTAAAGGTTAATATTCATGGAAATTTCCAAAGGAAGCCTGGTCACAGTATCATTCGGAGCAAGTCATTATCTAGTACATGGGTGAATACAGTTGCGCAACAGGAAATTGCCATGAAGGAAGGCATCAATGGCTTTCTGAGGGATTTTGTAGGGATTTTGTTCAATAAAGTGGTTGCTATTTCTCACAAGTAATTCCAAAAATTGAATAATAATGTATGTACTTCTTTCCTATATTTAGACCAACATGAAGCATCTCCCACTTTCTTTTTGTGCTTCACAAAAATAATAGTTATTTATTGCTCTGTAACAAGTTACTGCAGACTTGGAGACTGAGAAGCAACGTGAGCTCATTGTGTCTCATCTTCTGTGGGTGGGTACAGTCACAGCCTGACCAGGGCTGGGGCTGCTCTCCAGGCTGGCCAGGCAAAGACTGGTACCCTGTGCTCACGTGCTTGTTAGCCACATGTGCTCCCTGCGGTGCGGAGCCTCGGCGTTCTGTCCTTGTCTTCCTTAGGGGTTGTGCACTGTCTTACTTCCTTTTTTTGGTGCTGTGATTCAATACCCAAAATACACAAATTAGGGGAGGAAAAGTTTATTTTAGCTCAGAGTTTCTGAAAGTTATATTTCATTCATGGGCAGCCAGCAGCAGCGGAAGGACAGGACAGAGGCAGAGGTGGCTGCAGCTCCTCAAGGTATTGCAAACAGGAAGGCAAGTCACGTCCCTGAAGGACAAACTTAGCATGTATTCCTTCAGGTCCTCTCCAAGTGATCTTCCCCCTTCTGGGTCCATCATTAGTATTCTCCCTCTTCCAGTTGTAATCCTGCAGTCCACCACATGCCTGTAATCCAATCTACATGCCTGCAATCTACAGTCTGTCGCATGTCTGTCCTGATCACACACTTATAATCTACCCTTCCTGGCCAGGTTCCCATTCCCTAACAGCACATGGTTCCTTAAAAAAAAATTATCTTGAACAAAATAAGTGCTTAACCTTGTTTTAGGTTGTCAATAAATCCAAACATACTTGATAAATATTTAACTACTAATATAAAATCCCATCAACATTTTTAAATGCAAGTGATTTTTGCTGTAGGACTTTTGGTATAATTTTACTAGATGACCTTCTGCATAAGAATAGGGGAAATTTTTTTAAATTAATGAAATAAAAAATGCTCATTTCAAGTTGTCTTATTATTTCCCAAAATTATTTGTGTCAAATAAATTCTAAAGTGTCCCTTGAAATATATTTTTTTTTAGTTTGAGAAATTAGCTATGATTATGTGATAATAAATGTCACATAATTACTTCAGAAGAATCCAATCTGTTTCCTAAGGATGTGCTTTTGGATAAATAAATGGATCTTTAGACCTTGTCACTTTAAGTAGTGACTTATAATACACTTTCATAATAAGATTGACTTATTTAGATGAATACAGTAATCACACGTAACTATTTAGTCATCCTCATAAATCTTATTTGTCTGGAATTCTGCCCCTGGTACTAAATTCAGATTAAGGGTTTTAGCAATTGGATTTGAAACATGCAAGGCCTTTAGGGAAACTGCTGTGATAAGCTACTGGCTGTATACCTTGTCCCTTCAACTGACCTTGACAGTGGAATGATTTCATTAATTCTGGAATACCAGATTTTTTTTTCTTAAGCTATGTCCTTTGTTTTGAGTCCTTGAACCTCATTGGAACACAAGATTTACACGTCTGTAAGTGCTGCACTTACTATTGAGAAAAATTGCCTTCCAAATACTTGCTTACTGTGGTTTTGTTAGGAACAGAGGAGAAAATTCCCTGGCAGTATGGGTGCGGATACTGCAGAAGGCTTGAGAAGTGGAAGGCTCGTCAGTCAGGGTAGGTCAAGTTATGCTGAGGTAGCTCTGGTGCCTGCAACAACCTTTCCTAGTTATTTCCTTTTTTTTTGGTTGTCTGTTGTGAATCAGAAACATTTCTTCTTCTTCTTCTTCTTCTTCTTCTTCTTCTTCTTCTTCTTCTTCTTCTTCTTCTTCTTCTTTTTCTTCCTTTTCTTCTAAGACAGGGTCTCGCTCTGTAGTCCAGTCTTGTCTTGAATTCACTGTGGAGCCCAGGCCAGCCTTGGACTCAAGGCAATCCTTCTGCCTCAGCCTCCCGAGTGCAGGGACTACAGGTGTGCACCATCACACCCGGCTTATGTGGTGCTGGGGAATGGAACTCAGGTAATTAGGGCTTGACTTAGAGCTTGCTAGGCAAGCGTTTTAACCACTGAGCCATCCCTCCAGCTTCCAGAAATACTTCTGCTATACGTTTCTTTTCTAGGTTTCATCTGGACAGAATAATCACAATCACGTTTCAGAAATTTTTAATCTCATAGTAGAAGAAAAGGATCAAGAGAGTACAATATTCGGCTCCATATCACCCAACTTTATAGTGATGTGTGATACCTGTAGCTGCATTCATGCTGAAGCAAGTCACATTAAATTCCTAGTCCTCACTAGCCTCCTACTGAGCAGGGATGAATTGGACAGGGTGGAAGAAGGCTAGGTTAACAAGAAGGATAAGGTTGACATACTGAGCATGCAGGCTCCAAGAAAGTCTACCCCTCATCAGGGGATTTAGTTATGAGTGATTCTCTTGTTTTCTAGAGTAGAAGTGTGTGTATGTGCATGGGTGTGTGTAAATCACACATCACCCTTACCTTTCAGTTCTAAAGTTGAGCTTTCTTGGGAAAGTGACCCTAGAGTACTTCATTAGTGGTAAAGCACCATGGGGGGAATGGTTTGAATTCTGTATTTCTCCTTCATGAGCAAGGGGCATGGTTCCTTTTGGAAGAGAGTGTTGGGGAAAGGGAGTTGGGCCTGGGTTGACCACTGCCAAGCCTGGTGCCATTTCCTTTTATTCTTCCTAGCCAGGTTGCTGCATTTCACACCAGAGACTAGACACTCTAGTTGCTGAAGGAAATTGCATCACGCCACTGCAAAAGCTTCGGTGTTCTTGAAAAACATTCCAAGCACCTGCCTCCTAGAAGCGTCATTTGGTACTTGAAAGAATGGAATTAGTGACCTTTAATCTGGGGTTGGGTCATGCCCAAGAAAAAATGAGTGTGTTAATCACAAACCAGTCAGTCAATCAATTATGAATTATAAATAATACATTAATCATGAATCAAAATTAAGAATTTTTAAAAATTCTAGATTTCCACTTTGGCCCCAGGTGGACTTGTTTTCTTCCTGGATACTCGTTGGTTTGCTTTCTCTCACACATATTGCTGGGTTGGAATTGGAGTGCCGGAAGAATTATGTCCAGGACCCCAAGTGGGACTTTTTCTTGCACCGTACTCTGCCCATGAGTGTTGACTCAATATGTGTTCGATGGTTCATTTTCATTTGAAAAAAGTTAACCTTAATTCCATAAATTATTTAAAAAATCAAAAGCTGCTAGGTAGCCACATCTGCTGTGACAGTCAGAAGCACCTGTCCATAAGGGAGTGGTTTTAAAGAAATCAGGCAGAGTTCAACTGAGGCCTTTCCCCGCACTATCATTAGATAAAATTCTGCTGGATCACAGTGTCATGATCTTGTTTGAAATTGGGGAAAGGAATTTTAAAAATCCATCTCTTTATTTGAAAGTGTGCTTTTTCCTTGTCAGACAATCTATAGTGGTGGATTTCTTCAAATCAAAGCATGATTCATGTAATTACTCTATTATGATCAGCTTTATTAAAGGACTGAAGATACTTTAATGGTTTGTGATGAATGAAAGAAGTTGTGTGAAGCACCAGTCTGTGGTGCAAACTACTGAGAACCGAATGCAGCTCTAGTTACTGTTGGACTTGCCGTTAGCAAGGCTGAATCCAAAAAGCAAGGTATGTTGGCCGTACGAACTCCACGGAAGTATATTTTAAGAATGACCCATATAATGATGAATTTTTGAATTCTTATTAGCATACTACAAAAAAAATAGGAATTTTGGCACAAGGACTTGACTTTCAGTCTGAATTCTTACTTGGCATTATCAGTTTCCTCTGCTGTTTCAGAGGATTCTGTTGTGCCTTCATGGGCTTCTTGGGTTTTTCTAAAACCTGAACTTCGTTTGTGGCTATTTGCAACTTACTACCTGGCAGGATACTCATTTTCTGATTAGAAGTATTAGGAAAAAGATTGCAGCATTATGCTCACTATTGGAGTCGACCGTTTTACAACACCGGAAAGGAAGCTCCTCTAGAAAGTGGGCAAGAGGACAGTGACCAGGGCTGCCCACCATCGACACCTGCACCGTGGATGCCCTTATGCAGGCGCAAGGGTCACACGAATTTCAGCCTTTCACGATGAAGCAAGGGGAAATAATTCAATAAAGCAAACATTTATAGCAGCTTGTCTTGTCAGAACCAGCAGCAGCTGGGCCCAGCGGTGCAGGACTGTAACAAGCTCTGGGGAGCCCGAAGTGGGAGAAGTGCAAGTTCAAGTCCAGTCCGGACAACTTAGCAACTTAGCCAGAACTGTAACAGGCTCTGCGGAGCCCGAAGTGGGAGAAGTGCAAGTTCAAGTCCAGCCCAGACAACTTAGCAACTTAGCCAGATTCTACCCCTCTTCTCTCTCTCTCCATATACAAATATAAGTAAAGAGTGGGGATGTATCTCAGTGTAAGTGACCTAGGATCATTTATATAATTCTTAGGATGCTCCAAACCAAATCCCAGACCAATCCCACAGTGCTTCATACTCTACTAATATGTACATTCTGTCATGTGTCTATTTTGCAAAGTAGAAGCATTGGCCATTATCTAATATCTGGTTTCTTCCCAAACATCTTTGAAACTGTTGAATTACTCTCTAATTCTGAGGTTAATTCAATACACAAATGACTTATCCTTCCACTGGCTCCCCTCTCTTTGGCTGGTTTTGAGTACGGCCCCTTTTTAAGGAAAGGGGTCTTCTACATGCGTATTCAAAGTTTAGGGAGTCCCCCATGGGGAACAAAACAGAAATAAGAAATTGAAGTCACTAGGCCCATTTGTTAGTGTGGGAATCTGACAGCTGATGAACTGTGGCTCTCATTTTGTAAAGGGCCAGATCATGGTCTTGGTGAGAACTTTTGACGGACTTAGTTCAAGGTCACCTTTACTTTCTGGCTTGAGAAATCAAGCTGTGTAAAGATTCAAATAAGATAAAGGCAAAGAGATATTACTAAGACAGTCAGTTTCTTTTGTGTATTATGTAGATATGAAGACACATTAACTCCCCTTTGTGCTTGGCGACTTTATTATCTCCCAGCCATCAGCCCAGAAATAACTGGTACTACCAGGTGAGGTTTGTATTTCGTTTACTTCATTTGAAGTAGCACTTTCAAGTTCTACCTTGAGGTTCAACTTGAGCAAGTCCTTGAACCAGTCTTCCTTAACTAGACTGTGTTCTGGCCTAGAAGAGCTCTCTCTTCCTTGAAGCTTTCTACAAGTACAATTGTCCACAGCAAAGCTAGAATAATGTCCATCTCATGAATTGAGGAAATTGCCGGTGAAATTTAGAAGCATTACAGGCAGAAAGGAAAGTGAAAAAAGGTGAAACAAAACTCAGAATAAAGTAGCAGATGAAAAATTAGAAAATTGCGGGCATCTGGGCAATTATTCAGGCATTTAAAAACTCAAATCAACTTTAAACATAATACGGTAGCTTTCAATTTGTGACTGTTATAGAGTTTAAATAGTTTCACAAAACTGTTATAGTCTTAAAAAGTGAATTTTTAGCTTAAGTGTAAAGCAATTGTTCAAAAGTTTTATGAAACTGGTGAATTATTTCACTGTGTTGAGGTCAGCCTTTCCCTTTGCACTGAGGAAGTTTCAGATACTTAATCACGTTTTTTTATGACATGATTCAAGAACAGTGCTCTGTGGAAACGTGTTTGATGCCTCTGCTGCCCAGCATGGTCTGGTCACAGGTACTTGTGGAGACTTAAAATGTGACCAGCAAAACAGAGAAACTGAATCTTCAGTTATTTAAATTTAATTGAATTAAAATTTCCTTCTGCGGTCCCCAGGTGGCTAGCAGCTACTGCAGGAGATAGCACGATGCCAGAGATGAGTGACAGCTTATCAATCATCAGTCGTTGCTGGCTGAACCCCTTTTTCTGTCTGCATGGCTGCATCAGGGTCACTTGCATGGACCCCATCCGCACTGACTGATAAGTTGAGGTGAAATTAAAATTCTCTACACCCAGTGCACAGTTAAAGCCTTTTTAAATACCCTGGAAAAGCAGAATAGGTAGCTTTCAGATGATGACCAGTTCTTAGGAAAAGTCAAGTGCACTGTTCCAAGACACCGAGGATCAGGATCCTACGATCCACTACGGTAGAATTTAGGTGGAACGTGTTATGAACACAAGGATTTGGCCATTGGTGAGGTGACACTTGAGGTGTTCCTGTCATATTACAGTGTCTCCTTTGAGAAAAACCACATGGGCGAGTCTCTAAGTGAACTATGTGGTCAGGTTATCTAAATTGAAGCTGTACTTGTATAGTTCAGAAGCTGTGTTCACAGTCAGTGCTTCTGACTCAGTTTTTTAAAAATCTGTGGTTAGAAGAGTAAAATAGCACTTACCTCCTAGTATAGCCACAAAGATTAAATAAGTCCACTTGAAGGAAGTGCTTGGAGCATCATAAGTGTTCCTCAGGAGAGTAAAGTCCGCTTTGCATGTGAAGCATGGCCGTGCCTTCATTGTGGGTCCGTGGAAGGTTCTTGGTTAAGCGGGAAGCCCCTTTCTACTAGCTAAGATCAATGTCTCGGGTGGTGTGTATGTGACAAGGGGCCCTAGAGCATCGTTGGCCTGTGGAACGACTAAATGAAACTGACGGGAGTAGGGCTTGCCCTACATAAAGCTGGCCTGGCACATCCTGGGGAGAGATGTCGTCTGCACAGAGAGTTGCCACAAATGGATCAAATCACTCTTAACGTCTTCCAGAGACTGTGCTGGGACTGACCATCTACCCGGACAGGTTGTAGGTGTTGAAAGATAAAGGATTGTGTGCTCAATAATGTCTGTCTGAGAATGATCAGCTTTTTAAAAACCAGAAATCTGTGTTGTCAGGCATGACTATTCAGTATGTGTATCATGTGTTTCGTGGTCTTCAAATTCCATGAACCATGAAACCCTTTCAAGAGGCTGCAAGGAACTTAGTCAGGTGCAACGTGAGACACTAAGACCAACTAAATACTCTAAAGAGACGTTGCCACAATACCATTATCTGATTGTAAATGCACAAATGTGTATCTTTCGTTTGTATTTATAATTTACTTTTAATAACATCTGCAATCTTGAAAGCAATTATAAATTTGCGTCAGAATTACAACCCTTTAAGAAATTTTAAAAGATAATGTGAGGTTCGTATCGTCACATTTCACTTTGTGATTTGGCACACGCATAATTTGATCTCTCTTGGTTTTTATTTTCTCCCTTAAAAGTATACATGACCCATTTTCACTCAAGTAAATAATGAGATGGAGCATTTTTATGTTTTTTTCAATTATGACCTCTATATATACATAATTTTTGTATATACTTATATTACTTATACTTACACCATGGTTTTTTTTTTTTGTTTTGTTTTGTTTTGTTTTTTTTGGTTCTGGGGATGGAACCCAGGCCTTTGCACTATGCTATATCCTCAGTCCATTTTCTTGTATTTTGAGAGAGGATCTTGCTAAGTAGTTAAATTGCTCAAATTGTGCTCAAATGTGAGGCTTCCCACCTGAGCCTTCCAGGGTCATGTGTTTAGAAGCCTGCACTATCAGGTCTGGTTATTTAAAAAAAAATCTCTATCACTTAACTTACTTATGATGCACATAGAAATCAAATGAATAAAATGTTTTAAAGATTAAACTTTAAAAACAATATGAATATCCGAAAAGAATAGGATATTTTACAAACATGATGAATTTGTTAATATAAGAACATATCTTAAGGCTGGAGGAATGGCTCAGTGGTTTAAGCGCTTGCCTAATAAGTGCTAAGTCAAGCGCTAAATACCTGAGTTGGCTTCCCCAGCACCACATAATCCAGGCGTCGTGGCACACACCTATAATCCCAGCACTCAGGAGGCTGAGACAGGAGGATTGCCGTAAGTCCGAGGCCAGCCTGGGATCCAGAGAGAGACCCTGTCTCAAAAAAAAAACCCTTTATACACTCATTATTATTTTTCTACATGCCATGCACTTCTAAAATAATAATTCATATTTAGATTCATATTTCTGTACATTCTAATTTTGTGCGAATATTTGGAATTTCAAGGACACTTCAGGAGCTCTGGAAACATTACCACAAGAGTAAGTTGGGAACTAGAAGGCCTTTTCCTCAGAATGTCCTCAAGGCGTTTGCTCTCCCCATAGCGGAGGTAAAGCAGTTTTGTGAAATGTGTGTAAAAATGAAGCAACATGAAGTTATGTTAAAAAAAAAAGAAAAGAAAGCTTTTTTAAAAAGGAGTGATTCCAACTTTTCTTCTTCCGTTTTCTTTGTTCTGAGCAATGTAATGTCAAAATATTTTTACTGAGAGGAACCAAGAAGGAGCAAGAAAGAGAATATCTATGACCCGTCACTTTCATTCAGATTATTTAACGTTAGGGAATCCCACCTTTTCTCTCATAATCTTATTTTCTATGCAAATAAAAACACCCCTCCACAGCACCTTCTGTCGTCCACAGCTGTGCTAGACCATGACCTCTGTCTTCAGCCAGTTCTGCCCCAGTAGGATGACGACTCAGTGACGGACCCAGCAGGGGCCCTTGCTCGTGACAAGCTCCTTGGACCCTTGGACAGCGGTTTGGACACTGACAGATGGAGGTCTGGAAATGCCCTGATCGCTGGATTGTAAAACCTAAGATCTTATTAAAATTTTATTTGGAATCTGCTTAAGTGTAGCCGCACAGTTTACCAGCTATTCACTGACTATTTCCTAAATGCACACATCAGTAAGGGTCTCTCAGTTCACGTTTGTCAAATAAATAAATGAAGGCAGGGATGACCTCTGGCCCCAGGAACACATGACTTAAAGGGAGAAATGGAGTTGTTCAAGGGTATTTGTATTTCAAGCCAGGATGCTGTAGATCACTGGGAAAGGTCAAGTTCAGCAGGGAAGGATTAGGAAGGAGTTTCTTTAGGAAGTGACGTTTAAATTGAAAAATAAAGAAAAATAGGATCTTAGCTTACAGAAGAGGACAATGTTATGAGTGGACAGGACACTAAGAACAAACTCCCAGAGACCAGGAAGAGGAGGATGTGCTGGGTAGCAGAAGTGTGTGTGCGTCTGACGACCGAAACCCTGGGTCAGTTTCTTTTTACAGGTTGGAGGTTTTGCCTCCCAGGTGATAGCAGCTGTTAATTGCTTCCCAATAGCCAATGGTTCTTGTTGTTTACTACTAGGTTTCCAATGTGCTGGACTCACCTAGAGCTACGGATACAATAGAACCAAGTGCTAGCCAATAAAACCCATGCGGGAGTTCAGGGAACCCCTCCCTGGAGTCACCCCAAAGGGAAGGGGGCGTTCCTTTTCCTTTTATCTTGCCATTTCGTGGCCTGGAGTATAAGTGTGGTGCTCGGGAGTTCTAGCAGACATCTTGAATATGCGAGAGGCAGATCCCATCCAGAGGTTTCGCCGAGGGCCCGGCGACGAACTTGGCCACTGTGGACCGCCTGGCGCCATTTTTTTTCCTTAACATTGAACTGATCTCTTGAAACCACAGTTATCTGGGATTTTCACTGTTACTTTTGGCTAAAGGTAATTCTGCTCTACTTGCTCCCTAAATACGTTGTAATTCTCTTGAAGTTTATAATCCAAAAGACTGAAGCCTTCGCTTCATTTCTGTCTGTACAGGTTCCCAAGGTCAAGGGTAATGACAAGTTGAGGAACAGGAGAGTGAAATTGTGGAGAATTGACTGACATTATATATGAAAGGGAGCCTCCTCAACAGGGCAGAACTTACTGTGTTCAGATGTTAGGGTGAATTTACAAATCTCTCTTTCTCTACTCAGGGACGTTGTAAGTGTACGGTATACGTGTATTTATACAGAATTTTTTTGCCTGAATAGGTGAAATGGAGATACAGATTAAAATTTAAATACATTGCCACTACACCATTTGAATTATCCATGGAATTCCTATATTATGTAAAAAAAAAAAAACAGCCTTTCATGTTTTTAACTTACTTTTTCTATTTGTTTCTGGCCTCCAAAATTCATTCCTTGTTTCCCAAGTGTTTTATAGGTTGAGTTCTTTTATCTAAACATGTAAACCATCTCGGAGACACATACTTTTTTTCTTGTATTTACACTTTTTACCCTCTGGCGCCTGGTGGAGGTCTCCTTTTTGCGATATTCCCCACGTGACCTTGGGCAGGTTTCTGAAACCACTTCCTCCTTATCCCCAGAGGTCAGATGAGGAATATGAGAGTGAGCTGGGAGTAAGTACCTCAGGATGCCCTCCCCCTGCTGTGTCCCAAGAAAAGCCGTGGGCAGAGAGGCTAGGCTTTCTCCAGGCAGGAAGCGGAAAGAGCTCTGAGAGGGGACCAGAGTGGGTTTTTTTAGGAGCTTGGAGCCCGATGAGACACCTTCTAGGTAGGCACTGCATCTTCCCCAGGGAGTCTGGACTCTGAGCGGTGAGTGCGCTACCCCGGCAGGGACCGCAGGGCACGCTGGCTGCAGCCTTCAGGCAAGCCCAGCGCAGCTCCTCGGCCCGAGTCTTAGGACGCATCCAGTATTTTCCTCTCCCGGGAAGATGAAGTTGTGGGCCCGGTTCTGGGTGTGTCGGAGGTCACGGAGAATCGCGGTTGTCTGCGAGGGCAGCGCCCGCGGTGGAAGGGACCGAGCCGAGGCCAGGGCTCCCGCAGACCCGCTGGGTGTGTGTGTTGGAGGGAGGGATGCGGCGAAGGGGGGAGGCCCTGCTGTTCATCCTTCACTCGCTGGAGCGCTGTAATTACTCAGCAAGGAAATGCGATAGAAGAGGATTTGTTTTCGTGGAATGACTTTCCACCTCAAATCATCCCGAAGTCCTCGGGGAATGACTGAAGAACTGCGCCTCACCCACCCACCCACGTGCTCAGGAGTCTGGCGCCCCCAGCAGCAAGTTTATTTCTTTTTTCATTTTTTCTTTCTTTTTTTAAAGCCAAGTGAGATCACTAGGAGAGAAGACTAGCGTGGAGGTGTGCTTGGCACGAATTTAAATGATGTCTTGGGTAAAACACACCTGGGAAGCGCTCCTTGGGTGGTTGCTGTCTCTGCGGTTTCTGTGAAGATCTCTTGAATCAGCGGCACCGCCAGGTTGTACTTCATGCAAGTGACTTCCCATTGACTAGTTTTTCTTGGTGACACAGTTTTACATGCCTCCAGGATCCTGTCCCCAAGCCCCCTTTGAACAGGAAAAGCAGTCTCTGTAGGATACGCTCAACAGTCAACAATTACATAATACATACATACATACCTATACAGCTGAAAAAGGAAGATAGGACCATTCAGTTCCAATGGGTTTTGTTGTTCCAGGAGCCGCAGTGCATAGGGATGTGTCTCAGATTTTATTTGTTGTGTGTGTGAACCCCTGGGGGTGCCCTTCAACTGGAGATTCTGAATTGCTCAGAGGGGCTAGGGTCTGAAAATGCACTTTGTTTTTCAATACTGAGAATTGAAGCCAGGGCCTTCACACAGAGCTGGGCTAAGTCCTCCGCCTCCTTTTTTTTTTTTTTTAACTTGTTTTGTTGTTTGCTTCATTGTTTTAAAATTTTGAGATAGGGCTCATTAAGTTGCTGAGTTTCCCAAGCTAAGCTCCAATTTCCCATTCTCCTGCCTCAGCCTCACGGGGTGGTGGATTTTCTATTCCGTGCCACCATGCCCAATGTGTATTTCTCCATTTCTTTCTTTTTAAATTAAATTTATTTTTAACTACTACATAAAGAATTGTGCACGTTAATGAGGTACAGCTGGTTTCATGGTAAACGTCTACCTTACAGGGATATGGACTGGAGCAAATGGGTGGTTCCACCTCAAACATTTCTCTTCAGGACACTGGCCACCTATGAGTGGCCTCAGCTCAGTCCAAAATAAAAATGTGCTGGAGATGTAGGGCAGCGTGGAAGCCTTGGGCTGAATCCCTAGTACCACCATCACCACTATCACCACTGAATTAAAAAAAAAAAGAATTTACATGAAATTTGCTTTTGTTTTGTGTTGAAAGTTGTGCCAGCTGGAAACCACCTGTGGGTTGAAATTCTGGCTTCAGCTTTGTGGGCTTCTCCGATCCTGCAGAGAGTGGCAGACCTCTCACCACCTGTCCTGTCTCTAAGATGGAGCAGTACCACAGTAGAGGTACAAAGAGCTGGCACACAAGACCCACTGGCCAGTGCTGGCTGTTTTCATGACGTCATCACAGATGCGTGCTGCTGTTGTATCACTTGCACACTTCATGAACGCGGTGCTCTTTATCCTTCTGTGACCCCCAGCCCCGTGCTTTCCATTCGACCCTTGGAGGGGCCGACTTCTGCGTTCTGTCCTTCTGTTGCCACGCTGCCAGTGGCGAAGAAGCCCCAAAGTCCTGGTTTTCCGTTCTCGGGGCAGAATCCTTGGAGGGAAATGGCGATCCCCGCTACAAAGTTTATTCCTCCTGTTTTCAGAGGAGTGGTTGGGGGGACTGGGTAATTTTAGGAAATCCCATTTTCTGTGGGAGATTTCACAGAACAGGAAGTTAAGAAGGGACAGGGAGGGGACTCTTCCTCCGCCCCTGGTTCCAGGGTGAGGTACTGACAACATGGACAGGGGGGTTTTATGGCCTTCATCCTTTGTGCATCTAAAAATACAGATATGCTTCTTTGTGCCATTTTTAAAACAAGAACAACGTGCTTCTAGGATATTGTGACCTTTATTTTTATGCCAGCAATCATCTTGTAAATGATGTCATGCTTTGTTAAAAGGAAGCAATGAATTGCCAAGTGGCCAGTGTCCTACATCAGACGCTGCAGAGAAGACATAGATAGGTATTTTTACAAGAAGACACAACAGAAGAAAAGAAAGGTGCTGGCATGTGAGTGACTGACAGGTTACTTCAAAATCGATTATTATTATTATTACTGCTGGACTGGCGATTAGACCCACGAGCTCCACGCTGTGCTACGACCTCAGCCCAATTTTATTTTTGATTTGGAGACAGAGTCTTGCTACGTTGTTGAGTTGCCTAGGCTGTGCGGAAGCTTGTGATCCTCCTGCCTCAGCTTCCCAGAATGCTGGGATTATAAAATTGGTCTTTTAAAAATCAGACAAAAGTGTCACAAGATTGAGGTCAGCCTGGGCAGTCTGTTAATGACTTAACAGAATCTGAAATGAGGAAATGGCTGAGATGTAGCTCAGTGTAAGGGTCCAGGGCTCAGTTCTCAGAACCAAATAAATAAATAACACATAACAGTAAAATCCGTTGTGGCATGTTCTCCATGCGTGGACTTCCCTTTGCTCACTCATGTCACTGGATGTCACATTATACCTGTTTCTTTTCCGCAATTAGTTTGGCATTCTTGCCTCATTCTCCTAAAGAACCGTTTTGAGGCATTCCTCATACAGGAAAATTATCGTCCCACAGTTAGGAAAGCAATGTTCTAGATGAATAATGTTTTGACAGGATTTTCAAAATTAAATTGCATACCGTACCTCAGCAGGGTTGAAATATCTCAATGTATATGCTCCAGGGAGTTATTGTTATCATATGAATAAAGAATCGGAAATGAGAATTGATTCTATTTTTCTTATCGAAAATTAGCGAGTAGATCTTCCCTCCAGGCAAATGATCCAGCTGTCTGGGGTAACATTCAGACAGAAGAGTCAGAATCTTTTTAATTACACTGGTTAATTGTTCACCCAGTTATTGCATCATTAATTGCCAACCTTGTTGGACCAGTACCCTGGTGACTGCTCGCACAGCTTGGCTGCTAAAATGGGGCGTGATTCATTGCTTTTCTCCCCCTCACTCTTGACATCCATGGCAAGAACTTTACTGCTATCGAAAGTAGTCAGAAAATTCAATCTCATGTTCTCTGACTCAATCATAATAACAAGAAATGGCCTGATTTAGGATGAGGTTTGATTTTTTTTCCTCTATTTGCCATAATTAATAGATGTATTAGTGGATGGCATTATGTAAATAAAAATGAGCATCTGGCCTTAAATTTGCAGAGTACTAGCAATTCAAATACTGCTACGAGAAGAAAGAAAGAGAATGTCCTGAAAGGAGTTTCCCATAAGAGGAATTGTGATGGAATTAGGCAACAAAGGCGTGGTGCGTCTAGGAGGTTACGTCAGGGCTTCTATCAACCGGTTGAGAATGTTAACCTTGTGATCTGATGTTTGTTCCTCTGTTTCTTTGCTTATTCTTAACGGTTTCCCAGGCGGACCATTGAGAAAGGGGGTGGTAAGGGTGAGAAGATGGATCGAAATGTCACACACATCAGCTTTGTCATTTTAGATATTTTATTGTGATAGGCTTGGCCACAGAAGATTGGTTTTAGGAGGGACACTCATACCAGCCGGTTACGTGCTGATGACAGTAATGGTATTGAAGAGGGAAATTTAAAAATAGAAAGCAGTGAAGGATCCTTCCTGGGGCAGGGTCTCTGACAGCAGGAAAGTGTGGGGTGCTGCCTTCATCCCTTCCCATCACCCACAGATCAGAGGAGGAGAAGGCTAATATGGCTTCTCTTCTGGTGGGCTCCGTTTATGGTGGGCAGACTCCAAGGCAGAGATGGCTTGGCGGGAGGCTTTGGTATAGAGAGCCACTCGCGTCATGGACATCCAGGAAGCAGAGAGAGAGAGAGAGAGAGAGAGAGAGAGAGAGAGAGAGAGAGAGAGAGAGAGAGAAGCCAGGAGGAGCCAGGGACAGGAAGACACCCTTCTAGCTCTGCCCCCAGCACATTCAGCTAGGAACGAATTCACTGTTGAGTGTAGTGCCCCTGAAATCCAACCACCTTCCAAGTATAGGAGACTTTGGGGGCCCATAAAAATCTAAATCATAATAAATGACAGTTCAGGGTGGTCTCATTAACTGGGATCCATGCTTGGCCTGGAATACTTCTGTCGCAGTCTTGCGAGGTAGGAAGCACTAGCAGCGTATGTATGAATTGTGCTACCAAGGCTACTATAAAGAGGAATAACGAGCGCCACCCCTAATGCACTCCTATCAAGAGCCCATGATAGAGAAAGGAAATCGAAACTCAAGGAGGTCAGTCGGCCATTCTTCCAGTAAGACAGGCGATGGGAATTGAACCCAGCTCTGCCTGAGTCCATGTGTGATACTCTCAGCCACTGTGCAGCTTGCCCAGGTCTGCAGGTGCGAGCGTGAAGGAAGGTACAAAGGGAGAAATGGGCCGTCCTCTTTCCCCCCAAGGGCTGAGCGTGCACAGGGAAAGCTGGCTGCTTGGTATAATGCTAAGATTCTGGTCACACGTAAAAACGAATCAGATTCGTCCTTGAGGTATTTCTGAAAGAAAATATATTTTTTAAAACATCGAAGAGTAATGAGGAGATTTTGTTTAAATATCACTGATGACAGCTTTTCAATAATTTGAGCAAGATAACTATTTCTCCTCATGAGCTTACAAGGTATCGTCATCATAAGAGGAGTCGAAAGGAAAGGCACGGGTTTTATAATGGAACGACACATGACGGAGAGGCTTATGGATAAAGATTCACCAACGAGAAGAGTCTGACAGTCGCAGTGGACTGGAAAATAAAGGTAAGCGTCTGGACAGCTAGGTTAAAGGCTACTAAATCGGAGGCATGCTGTGATACATCCACAATAAATTAACTCGACACATTGTTTTTCCTTTATTTAAACTAATAGAGTGTTTAAAGGAATACAGAATCAGGTCAGCCAAGTCACTGTTGTAGTTTGTCTGCCCAGCAATCAATGAGGATTCCTGAGGACTGTGCTGGCCCTCTTAGGGCTGTGTAGAGGGCTCTCCTGTGGGCCAGAGGCAGCAGGCCTCACCACCTATCTTGCTGTCGCTTCCCACCGGGCTTGATGTGACTTCTGGGCCCTTTCAACACAGAGACACTTCAGTGAACGGCCACTTGTGTACTATCGCTGGCATAGACGAAGAAAAAGAAAGACATGATCTGTGTTTTCATTTGGCACAGCTTTCTACTTCAATACAAAGCTTACCGGATGCAGAGCATCAGTAATTCCAGAGTCTATGTATCAAGCTTCATCGATGAGGAAAGATACGTGCGCCGATTAGTATTGACATTGCTGGGCTCATGGTCTTTTCTCTTGAACTCGTTCTGAAGCACCAGTAGTACGGGGTGTTTCGTCACTGTTGCTGTCTTCCGCTTTACTAGTAGGAATACGGAGATGCCAAAGGGAGGTTTCGCTCCTAACGTGGCCCTCAAGTGGTAGCGCTGTAGCCTGAAAGATTCTGAAAGCCTCGTTTCATGTAACCATCGCAAAGAAGACACAAGGCCCACGCTCTCGAAGTCGCTCTGTGCCGGTTGTGGGGACGCGACCGTACCGCATCAGGCGCCCCAGGGTGTTCCTGGTAGTTAGGGTGCAGTGTGCTCCTCGGAGTTGACTGAGCCCTGCAGTGAGAAGCTGGTTTGCCCACTTCCTGTGTGGACAACCTGAGCTGGGTGAGGTCGACCCTTGGCCCCCTTCGAGCTGTTCTGGCACCCTCCAGAGGCCCTTCTCCACGTTGCTTCACATCAGCTCCCGCAGTTCATAGCCTTGCACGCTCAGATTTGACTCTACTTTTGTTCATTGAATGGGCTTCAATTTTATATAAATAAAGTGGGAGAGGGATTTCGACAACTCAGCTTCCATCCATGGAAGGTTATTTTATTTATTTATTTATTTATTTTTGCTGTATGAAGGCAAAAGAGATGAGTTTTGCTAAAAGTTGGGCTAGAAAATGAAACATCAGTGCATGCAATCTATGGCTCAGAGAAATGTCCTTATCCAAGGAGGGACACACACAACCAAAATGGTGCTGGGGTAGCGTCTCTTCAAGCTGCTCCGAAGCCACAGCCTCACTTGCATAGATTGAGCTGCTAGTTATAAAGTGACAGGGTGAATTCACCTTTCTCCTGTGCGGCTTTTGATTGGTGACCCGTGGTTAGGCCGTTGTTCTTTTATCTGCTTCTCCAAGAAGAAATCTTTCTTTTCTGTAAAGATACATTAAATGGGAAATGGAAATCATTTTTGCTGTTAGGGGAGATTGTGTGTGTGTGTGCACACATGTATGTGTATTTGGATAGGCAGAATTTAATGCGATTCACTGAATATTTTGAATTCCTTCATTGTGCTGTCCTTGGGAGGAAAGATTCTGGGGTTCTGCTCTGTAAACATTACATTCTCTGAGTGATGTGATGTAATCCAATTAGATTAGTTGAGGTATAGAAACCGTGTAGTTCACACGGCTGTACACAGATGCAGCAGTGGTGTGCCAGGGAGCCTGAGCTGGGCGCTTCTCTGGGCCTCTCTGTCCTCCTGCAGAGGCTGCAGATTAGGCCTGCAGGCAGGGGAAGTGTTTTGAATACAACCGCACAGCACCCAAGGACTAAAAGAGCGACCTCAGTCCTAAATCTCTCGTGAAAACCTTTCCAAAAAGAAACACAGGCTCGTACACCTTAAGACAGGAGCTACCAGTATTATAACGCAAAGCTAAAGATCATTCAAGGGCGGAGTCATGTGAAATCAAAAGCCATTCATCCCTGTGGCTCATTCCGACTGTAAGGTCTCTGTCACCTGTGATTGCACATGGCCCCCAGGAACGACGCGCAGCACAAGTATTCCAGATTTTCCCAGTGCAGGCTGGGAAAATGTAAGTGTGTGTTCCCTCGAGAGCTGGTCTTTACTTTTCAGACCAGAGAGACATGCTTTGAAATGTCTTTACCAAAATTTTTTCAACCTCAATTGTCTTAAAAATGTAACCAGTCATTGTAATATTGTTCTTTCTTCAAAAAGAGGGAAGTGTTTGATATTTTCTGTTTTCGTCCAGGGCGGTTTGCTGCCTCAGGCAAAACATTATTGGTGGAAAGGTCTAGGGTAGAGGAAAGCTACTCACAGCATGGCAGAAATCAAGTAGTGAGAGAGAGAGAGAGAGAGAGAGAGAGAGAGAGAGAGAGAGAGAGAGAGAGAGAGAGAGAGAGAGAGAGGGAGAGAGGAGGGAGAGGAGGAGAGAGAGGAACGAAGAACTGGGGACACTTCCAGGTCTCTCCCAGTGACCCATCACTCCAACCAGGTCCCACCTCCAGACAGCAAGTAAAACTATATGTGGAAGAATCCTCTGTTGAGTGCAGCGCCCAGTGATCTAATCACCTTCAAAGACATGAGACTTGACATGATATGTTAGATTTAAATATAACCCAGCTCGATGGCCAGATTCATGTTGGGACACTGGCCCAAAGCCACTGCCTTTTGGTTGTGTAGCCAGTCCTCTGACTCCGCATGCTATTTCCAGATTCTGGGCAGAGTGATTCTAGAGGAAAGATAACTCGTTATCTCCTATCTCATGTCTTAGGGTATTGCGGGTCAGACAGACTATAAGCTGGAGCTGAGGAACAGAATTAAAATCGGGGGGGGGGGGATCAAAATAAGTCTAGGAATGCAGCTAAGATGTCTAGGAATGCCTGTTGAATTATTAACACCAGAGTGTTTCATGTATACTCCACAATTTTTAAAATTTCTAGACTGACTCCAATCCCACTCAATTTGGCTGGTTAAAGCAGTTTTGGAATCGCGGGAGCCTGTCTAATGAATGCATCCTGAGGTGAGACAGAGATTGTGCTCACGATGAGGTTCAGCCCCCGGCGCAGCAGACTCCTGTGAATCGTGCACACGGCTGAGCGCCGGCGGGCCAGTCGTCTGAGACGTTCTGATGTCATTGCGTGTGTTTGCTTCTCTTCTCTCTCTGCTTATTTCTACCTGGCACATGCGGAGATGAGGCAGCTCTTGTCGGTCAGGCCGCGTGCAATCCCATTCCTGCTAGATTTTGCTTTTCCACATGCTTTCAAATCTGCCATTCCTCTTTCTCCAAGGAGACAACAGGGGCCAGCAAGGCTCTGTGTACTTCCGCAAGGACACCTGAAATGTGAGGCCCGGGGGGTTGCGTTGGGAACGGTTCTCAGCCCGCGGTTGGCCTCCCCTCTCAGGGAAAAGCCCTCTCTGTGGGTGGGGGTCTTCTCCTTCGTCTTGTGTGTGTCTCACACAGACACATCTCTCCTTGACCTACCAGCTGTCATGGAAAAAGGCCCTTTCTACCCTCGCTGGAAAATGTCCATAAAGTCCTTTCTCTTTTTCACACTCTTCTTTCCTTCCTCACACGTTCAGCTTGGGTACCCTCTGGCATCTTCCTGTTAACACTGCGCCATTTTATATGATGCTTTTGTGGCACTGTTTCCTGTTCTTTCTCCGACATGCTTTAAGCACACAAACACGCGTGTCGTGGTCTGTTCTGTTCAAAGTCGCTGCATTTGACAGCTTTTCATCTGCTGCCATTCCCCGAGGCGAGCCCTCAGGTTGTGCTGTTGGCTGAAGGGTTTTGACCTCTGGTAAGAGCCATGCACTCACAAGCATACCTGCACACACCTGTACACACACAGCGGTGCAAGAAAACAGGCACGTACTTAGAAATGGACTGCTTCGGCAATGCCACCTTTCAAGCTTCCCAGATGAATTCCTCTCTCGTGACTTACAAAGTAAAGTAAAACTTGGTTCATTAAAAAAAACAACTTAGTAATCAAAAATTAGACTTAGATAGGTAGGTGTAATTAGGAATTCTGGCCTCTTACTGACCAGTTTTTCTGTTTTGTCATCAGTAACTTAAAATCTGTGTTCTACAAAGCCCTTCGGGTGTGCATGAAGGTGTTTGTCTACGGTGGATGATCTGAAAGGCCTCTAACTCCTGCCTGTTTATTGTCCTGTAGAATGTCTGATACCAGCCTCAGTGAAAAGCAAGCCCTTTAGCTGGCAAACTCTCATCGCTTGATATTAAGTATTATATGACATTAGGAAAATTGTTGGTATTCCTTAAATGAATATATATATATATATATATATATATATATATATATATATATATATTATATATATATATATATATATAATGTGTGTGTGTGTGTGTGTGTGTGTGTGTGTGTGTGTGTGTGTATGTATATAATCTTTCATCAGAATTTGAACTGTTTCCGAGGCCTCAATCCTTGTGCTTTGTTTAAAAAGCATCTTCCAGGAAGCATTCGTCCAATACCTACTGCAAATGTCACTTAATAATCACAACTAGGGGAAGTGAGGAGAAAAGTATTCTTGTTACAGCAGAAAGTAATCACTGCACCTAGCAACATCATTCTTTGTCTATGCAAATGTATGGAAAAAACTTCACAGACTTCAAAGATGTGCAGGGACGATTCCAACAAAATCCAATTGTGCATCTGTAGTTTGACTACGATTCCCCTTATCTATTAAGGAGTAAAAGCTACCAGATGGCAGCCCTTTAAATGCGGTCACTTTGCTGAGGCCTGGAGAAGGATGTGTTAGGTTGAGTGTGCACAAGGACACGGGTATGTGTGTGTTTCTGTTGTGTGTGTGTATGTGGTGAGAGAGAGATACTTGTTTGTATCGTATTGTAGCTACTGGATACGATGTGTCCTATTCAGGAGATGTGGAAAACATTTTATTCGTTTATGTTTTAATTTTACACTTCTGACATTGGCCACAGAAGGGCCAAATTGAAGTTCACAGCAGTGATTGTACAGAGAGATCAAGTTTTCAGACCGCACAATGCTGAGAAGCTCAGCCACACACCCTTTACACTTGGGGCCACTCTCCACACGTGTCTAGACAGGACGCTCCTGCACAGGCGGGATGAACCTGGGTGGGTGGGATGGTTCTGTGTGGACAGGGTGTTCCTGGGAGTATGAGTTGTGATTGTATGGATGGGATGCTCCTGGGAGGATGGCATATTCCTGGGCAATAACGGGGTACTCCTGGGCAGATGGGAACTTCTTGGGGGGCATGGGATGATCCCGGGTGGATGAAGTGGTCCTCAGAGGGCGGATGCTCCTCGGCTTTGGGGATGCTCTGGGCAGGTGAGATGCTCCGTCAGATACAGCCTGGTCCTGGTGCACACTGCAGTAGCGCTGAAGCCTCTCTTCCGAGGGCCCTGGGCTTCCAGCTTTCACATGCGTGGCATGGAAGAGTCTTCCGCAAATGTGAATGAAGTTGAAGACACACTATCTTCTGCCTGAATTTGCTCTTTTGATCCTTTAATCTGGATTAGTGCTGGCTAGAATTTCCTGCTCAGGATACGAGGCTCATGACTTCACTTCTTAAATATAAGGCTTGTTTCCCAGGTATTGCCTTCACGAGGAACAAATTGTATCCCATCCTTTTCAGTCCAGTGATGTGCCCTTCAAGTGCAGGCCATGAGGGGAAACTGAGGAAGGAGGCAGCTTTAAGGTAGCCCATCCGTGTATCAATTTCCCCCACTCGTCTCCTTGTTAGCAAATACTGATTGTATGCGAGGTCCTCTGTTGGGCACTAACTAGAATCACAACAAAGACGGTCACCAATATTAAGACATAATAATGATGAAATGAACGTGTGCACTTACAGTTATCTTAATAGGTGGTACATATAAGCACGAAAATAATCACGTATCTACTAAAATGCATTGATTGAAAAGCAACTGCATGCCAAAAATGCATTACACAGAGAAAAAGAAAAAGAGGGGATGATAACAATAATCAGCGATAACTCTAGTAATGTTACCGAGCATGTTCTGTGTGCTGGAACCATGGTAAACACTGTGTGTGTTAGTAGGCCTTCGGTTTCTCATGGTAACCCCGTGAGGTGAAAACAGATGCCTAGAGTGCACGGTAGAGCCGAAACCCTGAGACACGACGTCTCCAGCCAGCGAGTGGCACAGCCAGTGTTCACACCCAGGGTGCCTGTGGGTGTGCTTTGAAGGAGGAGCGTGAGCATCCCAGGAAGGTCTGGAAACGTCCCTCTGAAGAATGGGCTGTGAGGGAATTGCAGAGTGTAAACATGATGGAGAATGGAGAAAGAACCCAGAGCATAGTCAGGGGTCACTGGCTGCGAGACACGGTGCCAGGTGAGGCTGGAGGGTTTGCGGGTGTCAGTCAGCTTTCCGTTACTGTAACAAAATGCCTGAGAGGCTCAATTTGAAAGAAGAGAGGGTGTATCCTGCCTCGCATTTTAGGAAGCTTCCTTCATGATCTGTGTGTGATAGTCCAGGACCCCGTGGTTGGAGCATGTGAAGGGCGAGGCCTGTGCACCTCCTGGCAGGCTGGATTAAAAGAGGAGAAGAGGAAGGAGCCCCATCTCAATTTTCCCTTCAAGGCCCTGTCCCTACTGACTAAATTTCCTTCTACTTGGCCCTGTTCGCTAATGGTTGCACCATACCCCAGAAGTGCCATGGCCTGGTGACCAGACCTCTAGGACATGACCACTGGGGGATATTCAAGATCCAAACCATAGTGGAAATATGTCTTCTGCTGAGTAGTGGTGGATCTCAGTGAGGTGGCAGACTGCGTGTGGAGAGGAAGCGGAGCCAAGGCCGAGTGGCCTCTGGAGGGTAGGTTAGGGAGCCGCTGCTCTTTCCCAGGCGAGAGCTGGTGGCGGCATGGACAGAGATGAGGGTGGCAGGCAGTTTGGTGACCACAGAAGGTTGGAGCTTTTGGTGCTTTCGGACTTTGCCATCGAAGACAGGATTGCCCCACTGGGCCGATAGGCAGGGATTTTCTTGACAGATAAGGAGTGACTCTCTCTTCTACATGGAGGCAAGAGGCTGATGATGACAGGGGAATTTGGGGTAATTGAACTGTCACCGTAACACCAAATGAATGCTCAAGACAACAGCATTCCCTTGGTCAGCGGCTACTTGGCACCCGGAGAGGAGGGCCTTCTCAGTCGACCACAGTAGCATGCAATTATTTGTTATGACCACTGGAAAAAACTTTATTAAACTCAATTGAAAGAGAGAGAAAGAGGATTTCCTCTGACCGATGAATTGACTTTCACACTCCATAAATTTTTAGTTTAAGTATACCAATTTAACTGACCATTTCCATCTTTGAGTTCAACTTTTTAAGCCAGAATTCTTCATTGCTCTTTTTATACTTAACATTTCCCCGCACTTCTGGAACACTGATGCCATCTGTCCCTTCAACTGGGCTGCTGGGCTTTGTATCACTCTCAGTCTCTTTTAGGCTAAAATGTAAGAAAACAGTGAAGCGCGTTATAAGAAAGGAAGATGTCAACATTGTCTTTCTTGCTTGCTAGCACTCTCTTTTTCCTTTTTAAAAATTTGTCATTCATAGTAATGCCTTTCCTTCTGGCAGATTCGTCCATGCACACGTTGATCGTTTCTGCCTGCCTGCCTCCCCTAGCCTTGGGCTCCCCTTCCTTTCTCGTTTCGGGGAGGGAGTGTCAGTGTGTTGGTCTTGATTTGCCAAGTGCAAAGATAAGACTGCTTTGCTGATTGCTTTCAAGCTTAACACAGTCAGTTGCTTTACTGGCGCATGGTGTGGGGGCGCAGGGAAGTCGTTCTTGGGCTGGTTAGCCAGGGCACTGTTATGCCTCATCCCCCTGATTTCTGACTCAGCGGAGCTTCCATTTCATTGCCAAAGAATTCCCAGTAAGTACTAGTAGGGCCATTCGTGTGCTTGCCCAGCAATCCAGTGCCGAGTTTGATTTCCCAGGTCTCCATAAACTGGTTGTGGTGGAACAGCCCTGTAATACTAGCACTTCGGAGGCTGAGGCAGAAGGATCACCATGAGTTCGAGGCAAGCCCGGCACACAATCTCCAACTCCCACAATGTAAAGGAGGAAAGGCTTGTTTTAGTTTAGTTCACAGCTCAGCTGTCTCAGTCTGCTCGTGATGGCCGCCATGGCGGACGGGCATGCCAGAGGGCCTAGCCAGAGAATAACTACCCACAGCACGGTGAGGCAGGAAGTAGACAGCAGGAAGGAGCTGGGGCAAGAGCACACACCCTCCTACTCTCCATCCACCCAGCGGCCCCTCCCTCCTCCTAACAGCACAAGAAGTCAAAAGGGACTAAGCCACTGGGTTCAATACGTTACCATTGGCCAATCACCTTCTACATGAATGTGTTTTGGGGGGAGCATTTCACATCTGAGCCCCAACAGCTGTGCTGGACATAGAAGCCAGGGCCACTCTACCAGGGAAGAACTGTACCACTGAGTTACATCCCTAGCCTTTCTGTTCTAATTTTAAAGTTATAGAAAATACCATATTGTGTCATGGTCAGCTGGTTCATACAGTCACTTTTAAATATGCTCGGGTACACATGGTGATAATAAACTGCATGGAAGTATAAGGGAGGATTAAAATAGTGCAGTATTTTAGCAAATAAATTTATATTTATGGTTGAGCTCTTAGTCTTTCCTTTTTCTTGTTGACATGATTAATGACATGACTTTTTTCCTAGTTCCCTGTTACGGCTTTTCTGTGGGCAGGTCAAATCTATGGTGCCACCTGGGTTGAGTTGGCATGTCTCCCTGTCTTCCTTGGTCTGTGACAGTTTCTCACTTTTAAAAAAAATTTAATAATCTTTCCCTATCCCCTATTTTGATTATATATATATATATATATATATATATATATATATATATATATATGTATATATACACATATATGCAATAATAGTGTTTACATTAAATTTGACTATTTTGTGCACATATATATCACATCAATATTAAAATCCCTTCCCCTCCCCCTTTATGACCCTTCCACAACTCTCCCCTCCCCCCACCTCCCATTATCACCCCCAGTTGTCCATTTGCTTCTTTTATTTTTGCTTACCATCTCCCTTTGTCATTCCACCCTTTCACCCCCTCCCCTTTCTCTATGTACAAAGTCCATCTTCTTGCTTTCTTCCGTGTCTCTTACATTTTTTATGGTTTGATTTTCTTATATTAGAGAAACTACACAATATTCAACTTTCTGAGTCTGATTCGTACCGCTGGGCATCATGGTCTCAAGGGGCATCAGTTTCTTAAAAATGACTCAAAAGGATCATTGTTCATCAGAGTAATAATTCACTGTGTATATATATACCACATCTTTATCTAGACATCTATACTCGGGCATATTTCCCTGTTACCAATTGTGATGCTATACAAAAGACATCAGGTTATCATTGCACCAATCAGATTTCTTAGGCTAAACTTATATCAAAGACTGAATATATGAATGTCTACATTAAGTGAACCCAGGTCTATATCTCAGAAGTATAAAGCAACAGATATAATGGCATAGTTAGTTATTTCTGAATTTTAAAGACATCTTTCTCAGAGAGAGAAGCAGGAAGAAAAGAGTAAGATCATTATTACAGATTTAGTTCTAAGGCATGAAATTGAGAGGTAAAAATTCAAGAGTCATGGGTTGAACTAATAGCTGACTGAGTTCTTAGGAATATTGATTTCTTTTCCTGGATTTGGGAAATTTTCCTGCATGATTTCAGTGAATAAATTCTTTATACTTCTGGTGCTGTCTTCTGTTCTTTCTCCCACATCCATAATTCTGAGATTGGTTCTCTGAATCATCCATCAGCTGTTATATCCAGCTACTTTGATCATTTCTAATTTTGGAGTTGTGCCGAGTTTAAGATTTGTTTTCTCAGCCTTGTCTGCAAGGCCTGAAATTCTGTCCTCACAATATTTAAGTTGACTTCCATTGCTTTCAAATGTATTTTTCATATCCTGAATTTCCCCTAGATTTATGTTCAGAATTTCCACTTCTCCATCAAAATGTTCCTTTATATCTCCCATTTCCTTATTTACCTCAGCCAACTTTTTATTTGTGGCTTCTATATGCTCAGTGAGCTTTGTATCCCTTGGGACCACTATTTGTTTGATAAGTTCCTCTTTAAACCCACTGATCAATGCTTGCATTTCTTTGAGAATATCTTGTTTGAACTGGATGTTTGACTCATTTATTTGCCTTTTGACTTCCTTCTCTGTGAGTCCACTCTTTCAGGACCCATGACTTTAGTTTCGGGGGTCTCAAGCCTTTCTCTGTGTGTTCTGTTTTCTTGTCTTCTTCCCGTGTTTCTGTTGTTGAGGGGCTTCATTTCGAAGGCCCAGTGAACAGGTTTCTTTGGATGGGTATGAGAGTGTGTAGGGGGAGCCAGAATTTCTGAGTTCCGTGCTGGGTGTGGGTAGTGAGGACAGTCAGATGGGCTCTTATCTGTCATGATAACACCTGGCCCCTCCGTAAAGCTCTGCTGCCTGTCTTGGCTTCCTTGCCCCCGGGGGGAAGGGCCCTCCACCCTTGGCCCCCACTATGCCTGAGCTGCTCAGGGGACTGGTGGTCTTTCCTCTCCACAAACGTCTCCTGTGTCAGTTTCTTCCTAGGCACTGTTTAAGAGTGACTCCCAAACCCTGATGTGGCCTGAGCCTGCTTTTTCCTCAAATGGTTCAGTCTCAGTCTCTTTAAAGAATGGCACCTGCTTACATCACTGCCGGTTATGGCTGCCTAGCACTGCTTCTGATCTAGGCTTCAAGAAGCCTTTTCTAGGAAAAGTTCATCTTGCATTCGCAGTTTACGCTACTCACAGGCTTGTTTTTGGAAGCTGAAGATTCTGTCAATTCCCACTTTTCCAGATCCATGCCTACCTCAGTCAGAGGTTCTAGGCTCTGGGCTTTTCTGTGTCTTGATGCTGGTAGCTCCAGGCCTCTCTGAGTCAGCGTGGAGCTACTTCTTGGGCTGCTGTCTTCCTCCACATCCTGGCATTTCTGTTATTCCTGTGGCCTCTTTTCAATTATTGAGGTGCTCCTTCCTCTCCTTGATAAGTTGAGCAGGCAGTATTTAATTATAATCTCAACTTTCTAAGTCCATGAGGAGACATTACATAGTTCTGTTACTCAGCTGCCATCTTGACCAGAACTCTCTACTTTTTAATAATCTTGACATTTTCAAATGTACTAGCCAGGCCTCCCACAGAATGTCTCCCAATCTAGATGTGTCTCTATTTTTTTTTTCAGGATTGGATTGAGTTTGTGGATTTTGTAATAGAATCACAGAGAAAAATAAGTAGTTTCATGGCATCTGTACTTCATGTACTTCACGCATCATGTTCATCTTACTTTTTTGTTGCTGTGACTCAATACCTGAAGTCCACAAATTTAGGGGAGGAAAGGTTTACTTTGGCTCCCAGTTTCAGAAGGTCACAGTCCACTCAGGGGCGGCCGGCAGCCATGGAAGGACATGGCAGAGGCAGAGGGGGAGGCGGCTTCTCACGATATCACACACAGGAAGCCAAGTCAAGGCAGGTTTGAGACTAGTCCTCAAGCGAGGCAGGAAGCAGCTATATATCCTTCCAGGTCTCCTCCCAGTGATCAGCCCCTCCTGGATCCAGGTGTGGAAGGTGTGGTAAGCCCCTACTACTTACCTATAATCCAATTTACATGCCTGTAATCTGCCCCTCCAGACTAGCGACCAATCTCCCTACAGCGATGGTTCCATAGACAATCTATTCATGAGACTGTTGGGGACATTCCAGATCCAACCCACAACAGCATCTTATTATAGGGTGCAGGTACATCACATCAGCACCATATCATAGTACCATTGACTTTTATATTTGTGTTTGTGCATAAGGAACTAGCTACAGGAATACTTGGAGAAAAGGTGTTGCAGGAAACATCTGAGTGAGTTCATGTTTCAGTAGTTAAGGGGTGTTGTGGTGCACTTGTTATCTGCAAATGGCAATTAGGTTCAAAATTTCCTTTCTCATATATATTGCTGCAAAGAAGCAAAATTTCATGAGCTTTGTTAACAGAATTACACATAAACGACAACAACAGCAACAAAAACATCATCCTTAGCAGAGACATTTTTTTTTTTTTTTTGTCCTGAAAGAAATACTTTCAGCTCCGCAGGCAGTGATGCCTGTGTGTATGTAGCAACTGAGCTTTAATCTCATATTCCTACTTTTGAAAAAATACTGAGGGGAGGAAGTGTGAAAAATAAATCTCTGCATTTCTGCCCCAGGTATGAGAGTGTGAGTAGCACAGTGGTACCTGGACTACATATGTGGCATGGGGGCTTTGCCTGTAGCTCTCTGTTATTGACTACAGACAAGAGCATAAAGAATGTCACTTTTTGCTAAATCACGGTCTCCTGTGAATATTAAGCTACCAACTAGAACTGGAAAATCGCTGGGAGCAGCCGGCACTGTGACAGAAATATCAATGTGGTAAGTCCCAGGGAACAAGTATTTTCTATTAAAATGTGAAACCCTTAGCACGAAGGGAAAGATGTGTAGAGTAGATAAAGGGGAAGTAGATTGACTCTCCCAACATTCATTTGGAAATTGTCATGTTGGCTTCCTAAACTAAGCTTCTGCCTGGAAGCTTTGTGAAAGAATAACTCTGCATGTCAGCACCCTGGCAGGTTAGCTAGGGAACTGCAGGTGACAGGAGTGGGGGCCCTGCTAGCCGGCCTGTGTGATGCACCAAAAACAGGGCGGAATAATCCGCCCGAAGTGGATGCCAGCTCTGTGTGTACAATCAGCCCAGAGGCTATCAGTGTGGCTCAGGCAATGGCAGACAATCACATTCATGGAAGTACGTGGTTAGCAATGAGCCTGGAAGACTATGACATCACTTTGGGAGAACTGGAAATTCTTACACTCACCAGACATCCCACTGTGAATCAATCACAAAATGTGTGTTAACTGAGCTCCTACCTTGTGCGAACTCTGTCTGTGGCATTGTAGAAGGCAGAAATGGCATATGATACAAGAAATCTACTCCCAGGGAGCTTACGTGTCAGCAAAGATAGAACACGGAGCTCCGTGATCAGGGTTCCAGAAAGCATGCATATGGGACAGACAACTCTGGCTTTGGGGTCTGAGCAAGAAGTCTGAAACCTGCATTTCAAGGGATCAGCTTTCAATCCTCCTCCTGCCTCAGCCTCCCAGCGTGCTGGGATTATAAGCTGGCATCACTACTCCCAGAGCTGTGTTCTGGTGTCTTGTGAATAAATCTGTTCTTAGGGAAGAAAATGAGGGTAAGCCAGAGCCAGAATGTAAATGTTAACGTTGGTCAGCATTGCCAACCTGTCTGGGTTGATAAATTCCTAGGAGATTAATGAAGAGCCCTTCAGGGAGTCCTGATGTCCTTGGGGACTGACGGCCTCTGGTCCCTGGCCCGCTCCTTGCTGGCTCGTCTTCCCCTCTCAGCTCTGAGGCGAGCAGCTTTTCCCAGCCACAGCCTCTGCTGCAAAGCTTGTGCCTCTGAGTCAGTTGACCATGAAATGACATCTCTGAAAGTTGCCAAACTTTAGCTCCCTTCAGTTGTGGGCGTCGTGTATTTTGTTCCAGAACCAGAGAGCTCACTGACACAAGAGACAAGTCAGTCCATATTAGAACCGCTACAGAACAGAAGCTGGTGAGAACAGGCAGACAGAGAAGGAAGAAAGGGAAAGGGGAAGTGGAAATGTGCTTGTGTGCCTCGAGAGACTCGAAGGATTTTGATTGGCGACTGAAGATTGATTTTGTATGCAAGTAGTCGTGAGAGAAAAATTAATATAGTCCTAGAGTTAGCCAAAGCCAGTTCTTACTCAGTAACCAATGGAAAGTGGTTGATACTTGTGCATAGTAAAGAAATATATATATATATATATATATATATATATATATATATATATATATACATAATATATATATATATTATATATATATTATATATATACATATATAATAATTTCTCATTCGATTGGTTTGGCCAAAGCTTATAAACATGGTCTTAGGTGTGTACAGCAAATAGAAAGTGACCTTAGTGTTTAAGCACAGAAGATAACGATGCTTGCAGCTCGGCAAAAAGAGTGCACAAATGCCAGAAATGCTGTTGATGTAGAATCTGGTGAATTCTAGCCATTTAGCTAATCATTCATTCATTCAAAGGATTTTATTGAGTGCTTGCTGTTTCTGTGCCAGTCACTCTGCTAACATCGGAAATAGGGAGCAAACTACTTGTTTTTTTGTGTCTCACCTTGTATCACTTAGAGTCTAGTGGGGAAGAAAGGCTTGTTCCATTGAGTAATTACTAATCATCTGTTCATGTATTCCGGGGATATTTATTAAGAACTTGCTAGATGCAGGGACAGTGTGCAAAGTGGAGCGCCACCCACCCATCGTCTGCGTGGGAGCAAAGCCCATGACAGAGCGGGACAGGGCCGTGTGTCAAGAAGGGCAGTCCTAGAGTACGGGCCCCAGAATAGACACCCGCGAGTGTGACTTTCACAAGTTAAACCTTTTTTTCTTTCTAGTTCTTCTGTATTCCCAAGCATGAAATAAAAGAAAGATTCCTATGCTTCTTGAATGTTCCCCATGAGTTGTTTGGGGGCCAATGACATCTTCTGTCTAATGCTATGTGTCTGGAAATATGATGGTATCTGTGGAATATCAACACCTATTCTTGGTCCAGGTCAAGTGTGCAGTAAGTTTCAGTTGGATATTTACATGTTTACGCTGAATGTCTCAGGTTTGATCAACTAAAGTTCTAGCCCCGTATCTAAGACATAGTCATCTGTGACTCCACAATGTCTGATTCATCACTAAGAGTTCATATCACTTGACTAGGGTTTCTCTGGGACTAGGGCTCATTCTTCCCAACCTCCCTCCCAATCCAAGGAGTCATGCATGGACTGTGCCCTCTCTGCATCCTCCAGATTTGGAGTGTCTCTGTTCTCAGGCACTCCCTTAAGAGGCCTCAGTAAATGTTTCTAGACACTCAGACTCAGAGGGTCTTACCTGTTTGTCCCTCACTGGGTGCACCCCCAGCCCTTTAAAAGGGAAAGAGAGCAAATGAGTGATACCCTATGGACCCCAGCCCCTCTGTGTCCAACTGGAGGGCGAACGAGGCTCTCCAGGGTGCCTGAACATTACTACACCCCGGACCTGGTCATGGAAGGCTCGGTGATGCCCCTCAGGTGCCATCTTATCTCTAAGAAGATGGCATTGTAGAGAAGACCTCGTTGATCACCATGCAATTTGTAGGAAGAAATCAAGAATGACAGGAATTCACCTCTTATTTTATGTCTGTCTCATTCACTAATTAGCTTCTTGAAAGCAATTAGTTTTATTCCTCTGTATATCCAGAACATTCAACCGAATACATGGAATTCAAGAAAATGCTTGTCAGATGGATTCAATTGTGTGGCTAGATGGGTGATTGGATGGTAGTTGGCTAAATGTAGGATGGGAGGATGGAAAGATGCGTGAAGGAGGTCAAGGGTGGAAAATGAATGGACACACGGACAGATAGTAACTGGGTGAATGGGCAGGTAGATGGGTGGACAGACAAATGCACAGATGACATCAAAGGCTTGGCGGCGTGCCACCCCATTACAAAATTCAAAGGAAGCTAGATCTCCAGAGCTGACTTGCTGAGGTCATGTAAGATGCACCAAACGAGGCTCTTTCAAAAGTTTGGCAGTGATGCAGGAGGAAAAGGCACTGTGCACGGGAGGACTGAGGGAAGCTGGGGGGTGGGACCGGCCCTGAGAGCAGACTCGTGGATGTCTTCTATGCCTGGAGAGAGATTGAAGACACAACTTAAAAATATGGGAAATGGCACAGATGGAAGCATGGGGCATGCCTGTGCACCTTGGAGAAGGATTTTCGTTCTGCTCTTGTGGGGAGAGTTTTCCGCAGATTCTATCAGCTCCACTGGTCTTATGGTTTGCTGTGTCTTCTTATCTCCTTGTTAATCATCTCAGTTTTTCCATCAATGACTAGAAGTAGGGTATTGCACTATCGTTTAGGAACCATGCGTTTCGCCCAGCAACTCTTCCAGTGTTTACTGTGTCTATTATGTTTGCATTTGGGTCAATGATCTCTTAATCATTAAAAAATCGTCCCTCCTTTGCAACTTCCTCAAGTATCGATTTCATCCACCATTAGTGTAGTAACTCGGCTTTCTGGGGCGTCGCTTTCTGTGCAAGTCCCTCCTTTTACTTTTGACTCTCGAGGATTTCCGTCTGAGGTGTCTCATCTTCCTGGAGCGTTATAAGTTTTGAAAACCTTAAGACACTTTTAATACCCGTCCTCCTAATTAATAGCTGACGGCCAGGGTCGGGTCTGATGGGGAAGCACCCTGCACGACTGCAGATGCCATGAACAGTCAGGTTGTGGGTGGTGGGCAAAGGCCAGTCTGCACGCATCTCCCCCCTTGCGACCATGGCTGCTGACATCATCCTCAGGCACGTTCCATCAGGAAGTCCTGTCTGCTACTGGCTTTCATCAGGAACATCAGCAAATCCATCCTGTTCTTAGACTCAACTTCTCCTGCTGCTTCGGTTTGGTGTTGCTGTCCTTTCCCCAGGTGGCAGATTATAGGAGACTATGTTGGGTTTCTTCTCTTTGACCTCTCACATGTTTTATTCTCTCGCTGTTTTAGTGACTTATTAGTTGTAGTTACAGAATACCCAACGTCCATCATTTAGGAGGGAAGATTGACTTAGCTCACAGTTTCCTAAGGTCTTTCGCACTCAGTTTATAGGCAGCCAGCCAGGGTGGAGCCACCGGCAGACGCTGGAGACTCAGCCTATGGCAGACAGAAAGCCAAGTGCAGAAGGAGCAAAGTCCAGTTTGCAGGCTCCTGCAAGGCGGAAGCCTGCCCGGGGAAAGGCGGTAACAGTGTTCGTTCTTCCTTCCTTTAATAATTTCAAGCCGCGAATTGGGCCCACCCCTGGGCTGGGACCCCCTTTACTTCCTGACCTACAAGGCAACAGCACTCTCCTGAAAGCTCTGCCCTGGGCAACCCACAGTCTCAACAAGTTGATCAATCGTTCCAGGTCAAACCCCAAGCCTCCTCACCCTCCAGCCCAGCTCTGCCTCCCAATGATACACATTACAAGTACATGGGGCTTCCGGGGGACACTCAGTGTCCAAACCATAGCACTCACCATACCGAAAGCTCAAAAAAATCACGTATTCTGTAAACATGTAACAATTTCATTGTCATTTACCTAATTTCTAGCAACTAGCGAGAGCAAGGACCACAACGTAACTGGTAGCCGTAATTTAAGTCAGGACCATGTTTTCTGGCAATGCAGGACTACAGAATATCTCCCATCCCCAGCATCCACCCCCTCTGCATAGTCCCAGAAGGGACACTCTGGTGGATCATTATTAAATTAATATTTTTGTTATGCTATTGTTTGAAAGAATAGGCTCCATCCCTGCATGATCACAGAGAAAAATTGTCTCTTTTATGCACTTTACTAGAATTCTCTGCAGAAAACTTCTGTGATTTATAGTTGATTGAACTTATATGTACCGTGCATGAAATATACTCAGTGTATGTGTAATGTAAATATGCAACAAGGGCCTCTAGTGGGCCTGAGGCAATGCAACAATACTCAAATATAAATTAGAGTTTTCCAAAATTTGTGTTTGAGTTTTTCAAACTATAATTGTTCTAGGTGAAACTGATTTACTCTGGATTTCTTTGGGTAAGTGACACGTTTCTTAGGTTGTTTACGCAGCAAGCTGTGCACCTTTAAGACCCATGATACTGTTGCAGAATAGAAGAGTCATTTTCTATCAACTTAATTATAGCTTTGGTTTCATTGTTCACTGTGATAATTTGCTGTGGGCAAATGACACATGCAAATATGCATGTTTATTCAAAGCTCAGTGAGTCATGATTTATGGAAATCTGACCAAGCTTGTGCCACAGTGGTTGTTTAAGAAAGTTACTAATCTGATTCCAATAAAGCTGAAGGCAAGTATATTTTTTTAATGTCACAATAAGATGGATAGAAATAATACAGCATTACTCAAAATTTTCAGAAGGTTGTACTGGAAGAAACCAGAAGCTATTGCTTGGATAAAATAGAAAAACTTGCTCCTTAAAACCATGAAGAGTTTTACGTACTGAGTGTTAAATATACATTTAAAGATTAAATAGATTCACAGGTAGGAAAAATGACATCAGTAAGTCTGAATGTTGGCATTATAACCCAGAAACTTCTCGCCATTACCAGAAGTGCTTTTGTATTGATATCGCTAAATGCCACATTGCTACACAGGTCCAGGATGAGAGGTGCTGACGTCGTGTGTTTGCTGTTATCAGCCCCATGAATCTACTTCAGGTGATACTTTTCATCACTCTAAGCACCCAAGCTAACTTCAGTTACCTAATGGCTTTCGCCTGGATGGTTAGCAAGGACCGTGGGGACAGAAACACTTGATTCATTGAGGCAGGTGAACGGTGTTTGTGCTGTCCGTGTTTGTTTGGTGGTTATACCTATGTAGTCTTAAGGCCAAGAACATTAATGCCATACTTGAATAATATAGCAGCTAGGCTAGGTAAATTTAAATTCTGCTGCATATTTTAGAGCTCAAGAGGGTATAAAAATAAGTAAAATCCTTTTTATGTTTTCTGTGAACTCAAAATCTACTGGAGGGGATGTCTCATGTCTGTCTATCATGTGTGTGTGTGTGTGTGTGTGTGTGTGTGTGTGTGTGTGTAATCAGTCAACGTGGAGTATATTATATATAGTCCAGAGACCAAAGGGCATATTACCAGGATGAAAAACACAATTATTTCCAGTTCAGAAATCATGGACTGTTACAAGCTGTGGCATTTAAACTGGAGGTTGATGGGTTGGCAAATTTCTTAAGTGGACAATAGGGACATAGCCATGCCCTGAGGACAGAGCAGGAGGAAAAGCAAGGGTGACATTGTGCACCATTTCAGTGGCACAGGGCAAGTCGTCCTGCGGGACTCCAGCTTGGATGGTGTTCTGGAGGGAGCGAATGTTGACTTAAGAAAACTGCAGAGCCTGAAAGTCCCACCCAGGAGAAGCTCCTGAATTTCATAAGATTTGGCTTCTACTTCTTGGATAAGTGCTCACGAGCGAAGGTCTAGTTTGCCATCATTCGCTGCAGGATGTGTGGTGCATTAATTTGTGGGTCAAAGGATGTGTATGTCTTATCTGGAGATAAGAAATGTCACATAAGGCATCTTAGATGGAGAATTGTGTGAAAAAAAAAATAGCCAACTGAGTTCAAGACTGAGGGTAGGATGTGGAAGTTGGAGATGGGAGATTGGTCCAGACCCTAAAGGCACATTTGTGTAGAGAGATTGAATGTATACCTTATGGAATGACATTTTGCTGTGTGGGGGAACAACAGGGTGGCAGGGATTGCAAATTAAATATTAGCAAGAATCAACGATGACTAGCAGGAAAAGGGCACAGGAGAGAAGTCTGTGGAACACAGACAGGCGTGACGGCTCTGCTGGGGTCCTGGGGAGAGGCCACAAAAGATACCAAGATGGTAAGGAAGATCATTTTTGGAAGACTGTTAAATTTATTTTATTGATATATATATATATGTTCAGGCTTTTCACACATCACTATCAACTTCAATACAAACACTGAGACCAACTGCACATTTAAGAATTGTCTGCATAGAGGTGACAAAATCAAACTCTGGAAGTGAATCTACACAGCAAGGAGGGATGGTAGAAATCTGGGGAGGAGGTGTTTAAATTCGAGGTCGCTGGTCATAAAAGGGTCCCGAGAGTTCGACTTGGAAGGACAGGGAAAGCAGTAGTGCGTCATCTCCAAAGGATCAGAAAGGAGGTGGCTTCCGGAATTCTCCAAATTGTTAGGGATGAGATGGAGACTACAGATTCGCCACCCAGATGTGATTATTGACTTGGAAAAAACTATTTATAAGAAAATGGACAAAAGTGGGAGAGAAGAGTCTACTCATACTGAGAAAAAGAAGAAATGGAGAGGGAGAGAGAGAAGAAATAAGGGGCCAAGTGAGAGGTTTTGTTTTGTTTTCTTTTGAAAGAAAAGAAGAGAAGGAATGACTTACTGCGAGAAACAATAAAACTCTGACTTTCTTGAGAAATAAGGCAACAGTGAATGAACTTACTAGTGCGTGTTGTCATTGAGAGGTCGGAAGGACACTTCCCTGAGCGTGGTTTCCAGTTTCTTAGAGGTGTTTATAGGTGGACACAGGCCGAGAGCCAGTGGTACCAAAGCAGGGTTTGCGTGTTTGCAGTGAGAATCCTTTCTGGAAAAGTGTAGGTGGGATCTGTGCAGGCCCAGCACGAGAGAGTGAAGGACAGGAAGAAAAAGTGTCCCCCCAGAAATAGAGGGCATCCATTCCTTAAGATGACTCAGGTGATAAAGACCGCGATGACCAGAATTAACTTTTGCTGTGGAAAGAAACACATTCCATTGAACAAGGAGTGCCTAAGGTAGAGGCGTAGAGAGGACCAGTGTTTTGAGTGCAAAGCTAAAAGCTGTTCTAAGCAAGGCAGGAAATGACTTCAACTCCAACCCTGGGATGAGAAGGAGTCTGCCGGGCCATTGCCTCGCTCGGAAACTGTTCAGAAGTGGGGAAATGCTGGAAGAGATGGTAGTCTGTGGACAGAAAGCAGTAATCGTGTGAGGAGAAGGCTTGTGTTCCTTGGGTAGAAAAAAATGGCTCCCGTGGTTTTTGTGTTTTGTAGTCTTAGGAAATCCGTGAACTGATTAACAACAGTATGGAAAAGTAGGCTTGAGATACAGGTCCTGTTTCTTTGCAGATTGTGCTGTGAGCATAAACGGGGGTGCTGAACCTTCAAATTCCACTCAACATCCAACATTTATCTCCGTTGCACAGTTGGTAACGAAGCAACCCCATCCCAGTGGGCACATATACTAACCCTCTGAGAGTGATGTCAGCATTCGGCATCCCACACTGCACTAGGTAGTAACAAGAGATACGGACAAAAAGTAAAATCAAAAAACATATATGCCTGCTTCCCTGTACTAAGTTGAGGGCTCGGATTCCTGGAATAAATGGGTTATTTTTCTCCCGTCAGGAGCGCAGGGTGGGAATCAGGGCCCAAGGTAGGTGAGGGCTGCTTTGGCGGGGGCCTTCAACTGGCCTCTTGTTATTATTTGTTTCTTTTTATTTTTGATGGAAATTGATGTGTAATAGTATTGAAAATGCTTTTATCCTTATGGGCATTTTACACGTCTGTGGATTGCTTCTATGACGTGTTGAGGGCTTTGTTCTTCTCCTGTAGTTTTCTCAGGAATAGTGATATTATCCAATACGGTGTGTATTTGCCTTTGAGGGGACATCTGTGTTTTGGAAGCACAGAGTTGCATTAGATACTGAAAAGGTGTTTTGTATGATACAAAACATCTCATGAAGCTGAGTCAGCAAAGTCACAGATCAATGAAATCATGCTTGCAGGTTGAATATTTTCTGGCTTCATTTATAAAGAATAAAAAATCATAAGAGGACTAGTAGTTGTGTCTTCTTAAAAAAGAAAACATTAAATATACTGTTACATTCTTTTGGAAGTAAGTATCAGTATTAAGTACTTTAAAAGGTATATGGTAGGGGCTGGAGGAATGGCACAGTGGTTAAAGTGCTGGCCTAGCAAGTGCAAGGCCCTGGGTTTAATTCCCCAGCACCACATAAACTGGGCCTGGTGTCACATGCCTGTAATCCCAGCACTCGGGAGGCAGAGGCAGGAGAATTGCCAGTAGCCCAGGATAACCTGGGTTTCATAGTGAGTTCAAGACCAGCTTGGGCTATAGAACAAGACCCTGTCTCTGAGTTTGATATTTAGAGTTTTAAACACATATTATAATTCATTAAATAGGAAACCAAATGAATCTGCCAAAAATAGCTTAATTTTGAGAAAGAAAAAATAGGGCATCTACGAGCAAAAGTAATTTAATTTCTAATCATGGTTTTGGAAGAAAATATAAAAGCACTATGGCCATGAGTAGGAAGTGTAATATATGAGTTATTGATTTCTCACATTGAGACTATTGGGACTTAAAATCAAAACTATTCAATTGCTTTCAGTGTAACACCATCGGTTGAAGATATACTCAGAAAATAAAATGTACACATTTTTAGCATGACCAGAAATAGTCAAAATGGTAGGTCAGGGATTAGGAAGGAATTTTTGTAAAACAGACTGCAATTGAATTTCAAATTCTCTTCTACTTGATGGACTGAATTAAATTCACATTTTAAAAAGATTTCTGCTTTTTCTTATGTACTAGACAATTTCCCATGGCTACAACCAAATACCCGGCACTCCCAACTTAGAGGAGGACAGGCTCTTTGACTCACACCCGTGGGTTTAGTCCAGAATCAGCTGCTGCAGAGCAGAACTGACCTGGTGGAAGCAGCTGGACAACTGCATCCATCTCAAGGACTGAGGCAGGAAGAAATTCCAGCCTTCCAGCCCCCAGCCTTATGCCCAGAGAGCTAGAATGACTAACAATTCATTGAGAAAGTATTTGCCAAATGCTTATCTAGGACTTCCCAGAGGATTAAAAAAAATCATTTCTTTACACATAAATTTACCTCTGTGACCAATAATTCTGAGGGTTAATTGCCGGTACGATTAAATAAAACATTTCATTTCTCAGTGCAATACTTGTTGATTCATATAATTGAGAAAAATTTGAAACCATGCATTTTTTTTCCTGATGGAAATAAAAAAGAGTGAGCCCAGGCAGGAGGATTCTGTGATGTGCTCCTCTTGTGCCCCTCTGTACGAATCGAAGGACCCCTGCTTACCTCAGGTCATATTTGTCAAGAAGTAAAGTTATCTTTTCCGTAAAGCACAGAGGAGACGCAATGCTTCAGAAAGCACGTCCGAAACTGAAAGCAGGTGTGATCTGATGGGCTTGGCTCCCCCCGGGGGGACATCCACGGACAGGAACATTTAAACGCATGTTTGAGTCCGCGGGCAGGGAGCTACAGGCCGTGCACCCCAGGGGAAGGACGTGACAGGTAGGAGGCTCTGACTGTGGCCCTACCACTGCAAATCCCAAACCAAGACCGAGGGCGGACTCTAAGTTCCGAAGGGTCCGTAAGAAGCGGTGAAGGTGAGGGACTTACACGCCAACCACCCGGTAGACCGGTGAAGACACGAGCAGAGGCTGATTTTCTTCCCCTCCGCGTATCCGTTCAGTGTTTCAACCGCCTGACTTCAGGGTGATTGTTTTACATGATTTTTAGGGCCACCCGCGAAATCAGTGATGTATCTTCAGTGACTTAAACCCTGATGTATAAATTGTGATGTAAAATTTGCACATTGCTGTATTTAATTCCATGTGCTTCCAAACATGATTGGAAGCAATATAATTGGGATTAATTCCGGAAGACACAATTTTTCTATTTATATTAACAAATAAGTATTTTATTTTTTCTGAGATCGATGCAGTAAAACCAGTGTGTGCATTTTTTCAAAGACTGAACTCAGTGAATTTGAGGTACTATGACGTATACGTAAACATTCAAAATACCCCTGTGCTGAGAACCGTGCAGCAGAGCCCTGATACTTTGCCTTAGTGAGTAAAGCAAATATATTCAGCTTGGCTAACGGGCATTGAGCTTCTACCGTAGGCTGAGTGCTCATGTGCAGCCTCATGGACAGACACAGGGGGCAAAGGTCTCCTGTGGGGTGTACAGGTGTGGGGGCAGGGGAGGAAGTCCCACGTGCTTCCCCATAGAAGAATCATCCCTAACCCTTCAGACCACAGGACAGGAGGCAGAAAGGTGGGATAGCCAGGCACTGGCTTCTGTCTGCCAGTGTTGGGGCAGTGCCACAGGCCTAAGAGATCACAGGACGTTTCTAATGGACATCACGGACACTGGCAGGAAATAGGCATGTGCAAGAGCGGAGTGGGCACCAAGGGCCCAGAGGGGAGAGCCTGCATGCAGACCGGTCAGGAGTGGAGCCCAGAGAGGCAGGGCTCTGTGGGATGGGTGTTTCCCATATGTTTGGGTCAGTGGCATTTTCCACAGGAGGATGCCTGTATGCTTATGAAAATGAACTTATATTTCTGCCTGAAAGGGGTAATTTGGGGGAAACTGAGGGAGCAGGTTGGTGAGGCTGGGTACAGAGAAGGAGAGGTCCATGAAAGCACACTTCTCCTGTGTTGAGCAAGTCCCTGAGGCTGGGATGAAACTACAGTGGCAACTCCATTGCCCCAGCAAGGACCTCTGGGCTGGTGGCACAGCGAGAGGTTGAATTTCTTCTTCATTTGGTACCCGGATGGAACCCAAGGTGACTTCATGCGAAGCTGTGTTCCCAACCATACACCTGTTTGCTTGTTTGACTTTGAGAGAGGATTACAGTTGAACTCATCCTGCCCGCAACAGCCTCCCAGAGTGCTGGCTTGTGCCACCACATCTGATTCTCAGCTATTTTAAGTATTTTTTTTTTTATTTTCAGACAGAATTAGGCCAAGTCACTAAGTTGTGAGCCTCCTGCCTCAACCTCCCTGAGTGCTGAGATTCTAGGCATGTGCCACTACACCAGGCTTGACCCTCATGTTTTTGAAGTAACCTTTCTAGGGACTGTGTTTCAGTTAGAAGAAACTAACAGTTTTCTGTTGACAGAGTACCACTATGCATTGGAAAATAAGGTGAAATGGTGTGCAAAAAAAAAAAAAAAGACAGCAATGAGAAAGTAATGCATTTTCAAGACAGGTGTTTATAGAATGAGAACTTTCCATCAATTGTTATATAATGAAGCTATTTTACAAGCTGTTAGTCCAGATTAGGACATGAAATAGCAACTTGAGCACATACAGTTATTACCCCAGTTGAACAAATTAGTGCTTAATCCCCCTTACAGCTTGAGACCAACTGGAAAGAAAACTGGCCGCATTTTGTTGAGTTGGGAAAGATATTACCATTAAACTGCTTTCATCTGCCTTTGAAGTCACACAAATATAATTTGCAGATTGGATCTGGTCTCCTCTGGCTTTCTGGGCTGTTTATTTGCTAGTTTATAACAGCAGGTACAACCTCTCTGTGGCTTCCAATCCGAGAGCGCGAATACCCTTCCTTTCCTGCCCACAGTCCGTACCGTGGCAAAACGCTAGAACTCAGCGCGTTTGAAGTACACGTTTTCGCGTAATTGCATGCCTGAGTAACACTAAGACAGCGATTGTTGGGCAGTTCTGTGTAAGGGAGCTTGCTGAGTGTGTGTAGCTTGGCTCCGTCGCACACTTGAGGCGCCTGCTTTGGAGAACGAGCGATTTGAATTCATCTTCTCACCGTGACTTCCTTTAGCTTCATCAGCAAAACCATCATTCTTAGACTTAAAGTAAACGATCAGGGCAGAGATTCCAATAATGAGGAAAAGTGGGTTTTTCCTGCCCACTACACTCAATAACCTTCGTCTCATCCATCCATCCATCTGTCCATGTGCCTCCAGGCTTTACTAAATGTATATACTCCTTTAAGCATTGTGCCGGGTGCAGAAAATGGACCTGTGAGAAACACCTTATCAAGGTATCTGTGCTTTCCATGTGCAGATGCACACAAATCTCACACGGTGTGGTAGAAACAGGTGCATAATTTTTATGTTTTTGTGAATCAGCTAAAAAATAAACAATAGCAAAAAGGAAATCTGTTTGTGCATTTCTCTTTTATTCTGTGAAATATACATCCACAGTGGTGGTTAGGCCCTTGAGCCAGTTCAGGGGCATGGGAGAAAAATGAAGAGAAGAAACAGAAAAATCAACATAAAATATTTAATTTTCCCAAGATTTATAGCATCACAGATTATCATTAGAAAATCTACATGTAAAATGTTTAAAAAGTATGTATTTTATAAATAAATTGTTTAGTATTTTGTTTGGAAAAAATTTTAACAACCCGAAGTACATACTAATAAATTAGACATAGGCTAAAAAATAAAAATATCCCAAAGGCATGGGAAGTTCTGTCACGTCTATTCCTGGAAATAAACATATTTTTCTCATGATATCTACATAGCATACTAATTTGTAATATATACTCAAGTGCAAAAATAGGGAGAGCTCTACAAATTGGAATAGCACAATTATTTCTTAAAAGTAACAAAAAAGTCTTATGGTTTACATATGTCTATGACTCAAATATCTTTATCTGCAAGAGGCAACACATCTATCAACTAATTTTCTTTATAATAGGGCTAGGTTTTTCCTGTAAACAGAATTTCATATTGAACTATTTGCCTAAGACACAGTTTGTGGAAGTTTCCTCCTCTGAATTTCAGAAGGACAATTCCACCTGCACATATAGACAAGAGAGAAAGACTGCTCCTCATCGTGAGAAGGTAGACAACTGAGATGGTTGAGAGGAGCCAGGGAATTCAGATCCTGCCCCTCTTCCAGCGCCGAGCCTGGACCACGCGGATGGAGGGAGCAGGACAGGAGAAAGGAGCCTATGGGTGCAAATATTCACGGCCAATTTTAGCGAGCAGCCTTGGTTCATCCTTCCAAGATGTTTTGGAATTGCTCTCTATCAATGTTAATTAGGATATGAAATTAAAATCTGCTCCCATCCAACTGACTGTTATGTCAGCAATACAGGCCGCATATTTAGTTGGCCCCTGACAAGATTTTAATTTTCTGCAGTCAGTTTCTAGGAAAAGCTTGTAAGGAATGGATGCATGAGTTGAGTTGGTCTTTTCCACTGACAGCTGCCAGGGCCCCGCCAAACCCGTCTGTCTTATCATTGTTTCCTTTTACTGGGTTTCCTTGAAATTCAGCGTACGTGAGAACATCCCAGATCAACACCTGGGACTGCCTTATTACTGCACCATCTTAGGCCTTTAGGAAGCGCTCGTTCACCAGAACTTCTCTTGCAAGTGTTTGCACACAAATCAATATCATCCCAACCTACCACTTCGTTCACTGTTCTGTAATATCTCAAGATGCTTTTGAGTGCATGCACACCTAGAAAGGATTTTTTTTTTTTTTTTGAGGCAAGGTCTTTCTCTGCAGTCCAGGTCAGTGGGCCATCGTCCTGGCTCAGACTCCCAAGTGCTAGGGTTACAGGCGTGCACCACCACACTCAGCTCATGTGGTGCTGGGGAATCGAAGGAACGAAATTTAACTACAGACACAATGCAGAATGTTTTAATGAAATAAGTGCATTCGGTCATTTGGAATACCTTGGCTGGCTGGCTTGCTTTTTCTTTCTTACTTTCTCTCTTTCTCTCTCTCTCTCTCTTTCTTTCTTTCCTTCCTTTCTTCCTTCCTTCCTTCCTTCCTTCCTTCCTTCCTTCCTTCCTTTCTCTTTCTTTCTTTCTTGCTCTCATCGTACTTCCTTTCTTTCGAGGTACTAGGGATTAAATCCAGCTACTTTTCGCTGAGACAGGTTCTTGCTGAGTTACTAGGTTGCCCAGGCTGGGCTCCGGCTTGGATCCTTCTCACTTCTGCCTGGCAGAGTCCTGGGATGATGGCTGTGTGCCACCATGTTCACTTTATTTTATTTGTGTCTTCTTTTCCCCCAACAGTGACTCCTGTTAATATGTATTCGCGATGCGCAGTAGTTACACCGAACTTGAGGAAGCAGTGCACTAACGGATCTTTGCCGGTCTCATTTCCGTTCCCCTCTTCCCATCCTCCCCCCTCTTCCCTTTCCACAAATGTTGCTCCCCACTTCCTACCATCCCTCTTGGGTGGCTCTTTTACGTATTTAAACTTCAGGTCTTTCATACTAGTGAAACCATGTGATATTTCATGGACCTGATTCATTTCACTAAGTATGATGGTCTCAAGGTTCATCCATTTTCCTAAAAATGAGTCCAAGTTGCCTCTGGGACAGATCGGTACACCATTGGGTATGTATGTATTTATGTTTTCTCCATCTATTCATCCGTCAATGCACCTTTAGACAGATTTCCACAATTTAGCTCTCACAAGCTGCTAAAAAAGTGGGTATATCATGCTCATTTTAGAGTGCCTCAACTTCTGCAACAGAAAAATGACGCATAATAGGGTTCTCCATTTTCTACCTACACCTTCATGTTAGGCTATGTACCAGACCGTTACTCTCTGTGTTGATAGGTTGAAAAATATGTGGGACTGAAGTGTATAAAAGCAACTTCTAACTGGGGGGCTGACATAGTTCACCTGCGGGGTTTGCTTGGAACCTCTAGCAAGATGGTTTATGAGAAGCACGTTACTTAGAGAATGACTGGGGATCTCGAGTCAGCACAAGATAATTATTTTAATAGGCTTTGTTCTTACATTGCATGTTATCTGTTAGCTGTGAGATATTTTTCCATATAAAACCACTTGATTATTTTAGAAATGAACATAATACTCTAACTCAACCTAAATAATGCTAAGAAGTTGGATGCAATTTCATTTGCAATTCAGAAATCATTTTGTGTAGCTTAAGACTAACTATTTAATTACAAGAACACACCATGATAGAACTTCTAAAATGATAAAAACAGTAATATAGGCAATAAAATAACTTAAGTGCATTTGGTAGAGAATATCCAATGTGGAATTCTTAAATAATCTTCTCTATTTTATCATTCCTTTTCTCTGCCTACAAAAGGTAGATGAAGTACAATTCCAAATTCCTCTTGAGAATAAACTTTAGAGTATACCCCATCTCTTTCTTTGTTCTTTTTCTTAGTTTTATATGGTAATCAGCCAATAAATATGAACTATATACTCCTTTAAGGTAGGGATTGCAAAAAAGTATTAGACATCATTCAATTCTTAAAAATAATTACAAGTTTCTCTCTCCATTCCTCTCTTTTCTTTTTTCTTTAACTGTTTTCTTCTTCCCTTCTTTTTCAATTTTTTCCTCAGAATTTCTTCAGTCTACAATGCTTTTTCCTTTTTCTGGTAGTTAATGAAAGAATACGTGATTGACTAGAATTCCAGAGATGTTCGCTTTTTCTTTTTCGTGTTTTCATTGATGGTGTTGCGATTGTTTTTCACTTCTATTCATAAAAGGAGTCTGCATGACACTTCTGTCCTCAACCTTGGTACCTTGCCTTCATTCCCTGACCTGGTCATGGTGCTTTTCAAATGTTAAGCATTCTTTTGATGGCTCTTTGGCATGACACGTTTTAGCAAGTGCTAATTTTGTCTTTAAAAGCATCTAATTATCAACCCAGATACTTTTATAAATAGAAAAAGCCTTTGAGACATAAGAGTTTCTTGTCAATTTCCTGTGGTTGGGACCAAATACACAACAGGACTGAAACGGGGTGAGTTTCTGTTCATGCTTGGCTGGTTCCAAAGCAAAAAGGAACCGCAGGAAGGCTGTGAAAATGAAAGGAGCTCAGCTCATAGCATCCAGGAGCAAACGCCAGGAGGCCGGAGCCAGGACAGAGGAGACATCCTTCCAGGCGTGTTCTGAGTGACCCACCTACAGTCAGGCCCCACCTACCAAGGGCACATGGTCTCACCAATGGTGGAATCTGGTAGTGAAAAAGGCGCTTCTATGATCTGCTCACATTCCAAACACTTGAGTCTTGAAGGGCATGTTAGCCCCAAACCACCACATGGGCAAGCACCTATCAAGTCAAGAATGATCCACCTCTCACCTCGAGGGCAATGCTGGCAGGAGGGCCAACATGAAAACGCCCATAACCATCATCTTACCTTGGCTTTCACCATTCCTATGGCTAATATCTGGAGGAGAAAAGTAATCAGAAGAGATTCAAGAAAGCCAGTATTTCCTGTGTGCATACTGCATTTTTGGTACTGAGCTTGGCAGCTCTGCACGCACTGCTTCAGTAAAAGACGTAAGCGCCGGCAGGGCTTTCTCTGCTGAGCTGTCCTTACCCAAGGAGCTGTAAACAAGGCCCAAGGAGAGGAGGCTGTGTCTGCATGCTCCTAATCGCATTATACCTTTGCCTGCAGGCACTCTCATCCAGCCCAAAGTGGAAAATGCCCAAGGGCTCCATCTGTCCTGCAAGGGTCTCCCCAACCTGTGTGTGAAGTACAGCAATTAGGATCATAGGCTTGGAGATAAATGTAGCACTGTAGCCTAGTGACTCTGCAATTTTCGGTTTGCTTGAATTTTAATAATTAGGCCGTATTTCCACTAAAATGAGACAGAGTCGACAGCTTTAAAGAGAAAAATAAAATTCCTGACACAGGTGGTTAATCAAAAGGCTACGTGTTATGCTTTCGTTATTATTCCTCATTTGAAAAAGTTGAATTTTGTTCCAGGAAATTTTGGGACAGATTGTTTTTCTTTGTTGTTAGGACTCCATGGGCTGTAGATTGCATTTGAAGTCAGGGCAGCCAGGAAAGCCTAGCTTGCAAAGACAGCATTGGTTTATCTCAAGGGTAAACTCGAATTTGGAAATACTTTAATGAGGATGGCAAATGCATCACAGTCTGAAGGGAATTTTACTTTCTGTATTCAGTTTGTAGTGACTTTAATTGTTTCGTTATTTAGTTTTTTTCTTGAGTGCAAGCGTATTTTAAAGTTCAGAAGAAAGCAGATAAGGAATATGGGAAAACAAAGAAAACAAAGCAAATGTGTGGGAAGAAGAGACAGAAAGGACTGACAGTAGTAGCTTTACATCTCAAAAGACGATTTTTATGATACAAACTTTTGCAATGACAATTCCTGGAATTTCTATAACCTGTTACGGAAATGGTGTTTCTAATTTTAAAAGAAGTGTCTCAGTTCAGCATGGATAATGTTCTAACCTTTAGAGAGAAGAAGTTAGCACAGCCAACTGACAGCAAACCCTTAATTTGCACTTTACTAATTGTTTCCTCTGAAAAAAAAATAATTCTGTATGGTAGAGACAAGAAAACACACAAAATTAACATTGGCTGCAATCAGTAACGGTCTCCATTCGTTGTTGGTGAGTGGACAGACGCCAAAGTGTCCCGTATCCTGCTGGATAAAAGCAGGAAGGAAAAACCATGGGAAAATTACGGATCTGTTATTACACATCGTCATATATCTGTGGCCAAGAATATTATTTTCTAAAGCACAGCAATATGTGTCTGCAGCCTGCTCGACCCACGCGGGGGAAATTGGCTACGCTATTTAAATTGATGCAGATGGATTTCAAACCTCTTATGTATACAGGGAAAGCATGGGATGGTTAATTAAAATGTATTTCATCAGGTCTGGTGGAAATACTTCTACACGAAGACTAAAAAAATAACATGGGAAGGATGGTTTGTGCACATCGCTGAAACTTAGGATGAACTTCTTGGGTTTCCAAAACATTTTCTTACATTGTTCTTTTCATCTTCCCTGAATTTAGATAGTGGGGAAAATGAAGCAAAATTTACCTGTGCGTATAAAACCCGAAGTGCCAACTGTTGTAATTCTTGAGTTTTATTCAACCCTTGGACTGACTGTAAATTCAACGCAGACTTTTGTTTTGTTCACTGAGGTGTTCATATGTCCCCAGTGCCCGGGAGACAGGAATACGGCACCTGTCCCTCACAGACATGGCACAGAAGTGTGCACTTGACTTGCAGAGCAAACATACATGCAAAGCAGAGGTGGGAATGGAGAGCTGGGGAAGCATGCACCAGTAAAGGGGGAGAAGCAAGCAGAATGTTGCTCTCTTGCAGTGAGGGATGAAGGAAGCCTGCTTGGGGGAAGAAAATATTCCTCCTTCGCTGGTTCAGGAGGCATCATGGCAGAGGCGATCTGCGAACTTTTGTGTAGTTCATCAGCAGCGAGGACCGTTGGAGGCTACAGGGGTGTGGGCAAGTGTGAACGGTGAGGACGCCTGGAGATGAGGGTGTCCCTGTGCCATGGCAAATGGGTTCACGTGTCAGAGGTTTGCAGGGAGTTTTTCTCTGCTCTATAATTAGAACTGTGTCACGTCAAAGTGCTAAGTCAGAATGGTGTTCAGAAAGGTGACTGATGAGATCCTGGAAAACGACTTGGGACAGAATCTGGAAGGATTTCATCAGGCTGGCCGGCAGTGAGGAGCGAGTGTACCGACACCTAAAGTAGGCAGTGAGACTGGGAATTTGGAAAGGGGAGGAAGCCAAAGCAGCAATGAACGTAGAGAAAGTCATACACCTAGAGATGATTTGTCTTTATTAGAAGAAATATGAATTTCGCAGTATCATTCAGTCATCGTCAGCAAAAGTGGCACTAGACACACACAACTTCTTCATTTTTGTATCAAATTAGAGGAAAGTACTTGGATAGCAAAATGCCAAAGGCATGTCTTAGAGCACAATACCAGAAAAGAATTAGCTGTATTTTGCTTTATCCAGAAACACAGGCGTGGTTTGTAATTACCCGTGCCATCTGAATAACCTCGTACATGCGTGACTTTATGCATAGCGTCACCTTGGGTATTTTCATGCCTTTTTTTGCTCATTGTGGTTTTTTTCATTTCCTTTTATATCAGCTATTTTATATGTAAAAAGCACCTCATGAAATTAATGTGCACAGCCCTTTTGTTCTTTATCTCATATCTCTTTATTTTCATTGTTATACTCAGTCAGTAAGGTGACGAGAGATCAGTGAGCCCAAATCAGTTTCTGTTCCTTCAGTGTGAGAACTTGATTACAAAAATATTATTCTTAATTAAAACTTAAATTATTTGCTCTCACTTATACATAGCGTTAGGCACTAATATATTGTATGTTCATCCAAAATATTACTGAAAAGCCATAACATGTAATTTTCCAGTGCTTTCTTTGTGGCAGAAGTTTGCCTGATTGACGTCTCAATTTTTACAATGCTCCTTACCAAAGTTACCTTTATTACTAAAGTTGTGCAGGCAGAAAATAAGGGCAGCACTCTATGTCCTGTCATATTGTTCCCATAATACTTGTGGAAGCTGGTTTCTCATGTTAGACATTCTTAAGGATTATTGCTAAGTTAGAATTTCGAAAAAAATGACAGCATGTAGACGTGCTTTTGTGTTAAGTGTTATGATATTTTCAGTGAAAAGAGAAAAACTATAAACTACTTGGGACCAAGAAAAGCCTTTTCCTAGTAATGATTAGCCTTTTCTGACCCCCCTTGACAACTCTAGGTCACAGATTGATCAGTTAGGTCAAATTAGAGCCAAGAGTCCAGAGCAGGTGTCCTGGAGACGGAGCTGGGAAGCTCCCACAGAACACACACGGTTCGGCTGGGAGTGGGGAGGAAGAGCCAGGGAAGGGCGTGCCAGAGGGAGGGCAGGTGGCCGGAGTGGCTGCCACGTCCAGGCAGGACAGGCGTGTGCGTGACACAGTGCCCTAAGCTACATATACTTTGCTCTTGGGAATGACTTAATCACAGAAGTATTGGACTCCTTTCCCCGGGTACACTTTAAAAGCGTGACGCTCTCTGCTGTGCCTGGGCGGAGGAAGATATTGCTTTGCTAAAACCTTAGGCTGACGAGGTTGAGGTGGTGAGATTCCTCCTGATGTTCAACTGCAGATAATCGCAGCCCACTTCCAAAGACTAAAATAAAAAAATGCTTTTAATGATTCATTGTCGATTTAGATAGTGAAAAATGTAGTTAAGTTGAAGTGGGTTTATTTGTGTCTGGTTACCAGAATTTCTAATAAGCTCTGTAGGTGGGAGAGACTTCATAACCTAAAATCATGGGAGCAATTGATTTAGAGTATCTGGGTCTGACTCAAACGTATGACACTCTAATAGCAGAAACTTTGAAGCTGACATGTAAAGATGTACTAATGCTAAAATTTTGACATTGCCGTGCTTCTTAATAGAAGCAGAATTCGGTGACATTAATTCTGCATCTGCCTTTGGTATCAAATAGTGTAGTTTGAGAAAGTTATAAAAATAGATTAAGTGAAATTTCTACATTGGCGTTTTGCACACCATCTGGCAGTTGTTTTATTTGACGAACGTGTTAAAGCATGATGACTAACCTTGACCACCCTGACTGACATGTCAGAGCAGTTCTTAGACCAGAAGCCCTTTTAGTTCCGATAACGTGAATTTTTCATTTCTTGTTGTAGAGAGCACTGCTTACTCATCAGGCAGGTTATTGAGAGTTCCTGTAATGATGCTGCATGCTCAGGAGGGGTACTGAGGTAGACTGCTCACCCGGCTGAACAGAGCTGCCTTCCAGCAGATTGAACAGATACAGAACGAACCTTCTCACTGGGCCCAGCGCTGCCGTCCAGCAATCCCAGCACTCTGGGATGTTAAGGCAGGAGGGCTGCGAGTTTGAGCCCAGCCTTTAACAGCTGAACTATTCCATCAACCCTCGCCTCCATTATATCTAAAATGGATTTAAGAAGATCCCCTCAATTTCAGGATGATTTTCATGCTTTAGAAAGTTTAAAAAAAAAAAAACAGAAGCAAATGTTTGACACAAAGCCAACTTTTTCTTGCTTATATTTTAGTTTGTAGACTTTTAAAACATAAATTCGCAAAAATTATGATTTAAGATCAACTGAGTATCATTTCCACATCCCCTGCACACACCTGTGTTTCCTTTAAGATAGAACTTGACGTGGTTAGAAGACAAAAAATTGGGTGTCCATTAATAACTAAATTGTAGAAGTCATTTCTGGAATGAAAGGTATCTTTAAAAATCAATAAACCACTGTGTACTTAGTGCGGTGATGAAACTGGGATTAAAAACCACAGTATCCACAAAAACTTAATCCCAGTAAATTCTAGCCAAGCCACTAAAGCACGTAATGTTAATATTGTAATCTGTACCAGCCCGTGTTTGCGAGCATGTGCAGTTCCTCCTGGTATTTTACTGTGCTGCGTCGCTCTTCTGGTCCAGCCTGGCTGAGCTGTGACCTGGTCCACCGCCACTCAAGGGAGTGGGAGCTATGGGAGGCCTGGCTCAGTGAAAATGTCACTTGGGTGGAAGCTTCGGTTTCCCTTTGATCTAGTTAAGATCATTAGACAGGCTGAAGATTTTTGTTGTGTTCAGTTTTCAGTGTAGCAACTTAAATAATTATGTATTGTTGCATTTTTCTTCATAAAACCTTTACTACTATGACTCGAAGCGGGTAAAACTGACAAAATTTTTCTTCTTTGTGAATTAAAACGCACACAGTCACACACACGCAAATTCCCCCTACAAAACGTGTCATCAGGTTGCATGGATCGATTGAGCAGTGTGCCCCGGTGCCTGACTGAGTTATGCTTCTCCTCCTGGCGCTCACCTTGCAGAGACGCTGTGGACTAGCCCGGCAGAGCTGACTGTGAGGGTCACAGATGTTACTACATGCGAGAAACAGCAGGGCAGTCAGGGAGGACTCCTTGGACTAGGAGGACGCGAGAATGAACCTGGACCTTCAAGCAGATAGGAGCCGCGGGAAGGCAGCCAGCCATGAAGGTGCTTCAGGAAGGAAGACGCTGAGAACACTTGGGGAGCAGTGCGTTGGCTCAACAACACCCACCAAGAGAGGAAGGCAGGGATGAGGTCCTGAGGTGAATGCCGCGGGCAGGAGGATGACACGCGGAAGACTGCACATCCTGCTGGCATTTAAGAGTATCCTCTACAGACCCAGAGAGGCAGGCACAACAGTGAGATTATAGTGAGAACCCTGGCACTGGCCACCCAGTCCACGCAGAGAAGGTAAAGACCAGCCGTGGACGGTGGGAGAAACGACGAACCGAGAAGGCGCAAGGCAGGATTCAGACATGGAGGGCAGCGTGCCAGTCGCCAGCTAGTCGCTGTCCCCGAGCAGGAGGCCCAGCTCTCGCTAGTTGAAGGAGGAGGGGTTCTTGGTTCCCACACAGTCGGCAGAAACCACCCCGGGGCAGCCAGATTAAAGGCAAGAGCCGGGGACTCGTCCTCCAGCCAGGCCCATCTCCGCACGGCAGGAGGGCGCCCCGTGATCCAATCACTTTGCAAACACGTGAGACTTCAGGGCAATAGTTCAATTTTAAACCCCAACAGTCAAAGCGATGTGTAAGGTCCAGGCTGACCTAACTGCCGACATGAAGTTTCCCCGGGCAGCTGGACAGGCAGACACCCGGCTGGAGCAGGCCATGGGGCCACCGGGAAGGCAGCCGGCTGGCAGGTGTTCATCTAATTGGGAGATAAGGATGTAAACAAGAGGCAGGGTTTCATAAATCACAGTAATGGATAAAGCCACCAGGGTCTTAAAAATAAATTATATCATCTGGGAAGATTTGATTAGCAGATACACTTATTATGAATTTAAGCACACACACTGCAGTGCTCATAAAAATGGTTTTAATGCTTTTTATGGGCTGTGTATATAGGTTTACAAGAGTTGTCAGGCAGTAGCAATTTTTTTTCCTAAGGCAGTAACTTCAGAAATACTCCACTTTACCTATGAATTTACTAGAATAAATGATAGACTAGCAGCAGAAGCGGGTTGCAAGCATCAGGCAGGTCTCCATCCGCTTTCTGAGGACTTCCAAGACAAGGCCACATCAGCAATAGCTGATTAATTGCCTTGTTATAAAATACGTACTCATAGGTCTGATATCATTGGCTCTAAAACTAAAGTCACATAAAATGAGTGTGTTTAAGAGAGTGAAAACATATTCAGAACTGGACTCCTGTAGGTTTGCAATAGTTTTGAGCCTCTAATGAAGTTTGTGTCTTTGAATAACTCCGATTACATATATTCTCATCATAAAATTGCGATGATAGTATTTTCTGACATAGGTAGATACGATGGGCAAACTCAAGGCTAGAACTGTAGATTGTCAAAAATAATTGGTGTGTATGCATGCGTATGGGTTTCTTCTCCACGTAGGATTTATCCCCTTATTAGTGTGCAAAGGGCAGGCTAAAGTGATTTCTTACATCTTCCATAATGTGTAATGATGACAGTTTGGTAGAGGAATTGACCGACATTAGACGTACATCATATGTCTAATGCTCCCCGTGTAGACTTGTGACAAAGCTCTGGAGGAAGCACAGGGGGAGGAGGGGTAGCAGCGGGAAGGGCTGTGGCCAGGTTCTGGGGCATCCCTGCCCCTGGGCAGATGCTCAGTTGTCTGGACCTCCGTGTCCTTATTTCTGGAATGAAGCCACTGCAGACGTCCAGTTGTTACATTGGATTTATTCAGTAGCGATCTGTGCTCTTCCCCTAGCTCCGTAGCATCTACTGTCGGCTTTCTGTCATGCAGCTCCCTAGCCATTTGGGTCGGGCATGTAGACGACCAGGCAGGAAACAGGAGGAGAGAGCCTGAGGGCAGGTGTTTGCGCCTTCAGCTCCTTTCTTGTGCTCGCACGGTCATGACGGCCCTCGAAGTCCCATAGGAAACCACCCGGGGCTTCCTCTACCGCAAGCCCTCTCTTTCCTCCTGCCTGTGAAGTCTTGGCTGCATGCCCACTAGTGCACGGCTTTTACACTCTCTGGTGGTATCCTTTCCTTTCACCCCACTTCCTGGGTAAACAGTTTCCCTGTGTTCCCCAACTTGGTGCCATTTGTGTCCTACAGAATCGCTACGATTTCAGAAGGTGATTTTTTGTTTCTAAGGTTTTGAAAAATCACTGTGACCAAAGACAGACCATCAAAACAATGGTACAGGACAATTTTTATTACAGATGTTTATTTTGCATCACAATGGGGTTTGCCCTAAAATATTGAGTAGCTTTCTAAGGATTCACCTGGGACAGCTTTAGATAGTCCCGGAAGGTTTCTATACTACAGAAAGGAGAAAAGGAATGAATAGTTTACCACGAGCAGTTTTCATGAGTGACAAATAGAAACAGCTATTCTGGTACCTGTGGACACTGTTGCATGAGAGTACAGGACAATCGCGATTATAATGGTTATTTGTAGCATGGGATTTCCATGACCCCACCTCTGGACCCAACCGTAATTTCTTTTGGAGCCCCGCACCTCAGCGTCCCCAGACTGTCGTCATTTAGGTTTTCCTTGGCACGTCCTCACGGGGCCTCCCTGTCCCAAGCACACAAATCCACGTCCAACCTGGTGCGGGTAGGTCTCCCTCGCGCACGGTGCAGCTTGTCATCAGAGCGCCATGCACAGCTGTCACCTCTGGAGATTCTTTATGAGTCTGGGAAAGAGAGCGCCGGCAGCTCCTCACCCAAATTCGGAGGAGCAGGAGCGTGGATCCCCTGCGCAGCCTCCCGGCTGCCTCCGGGGCTCAGCCTCCTCCCCGTGCCAGGTAACAGGAAGTGAGCTAATCTCTCACAGTAAAAGGTTTTCCTGGGATTTTCTTGTGAAATCGATCCGCAGAAGTAAAACTTCACCGTTTTGGTAATTTTTTTAAATCACCAGCTAAGGAGGAGAACAGAACCAAGCGAATAAAGCTTCTAATGTTTGGTTCCAGATATACCAGTTTTACGCAGAATGTGATCATAGGTTATAAATCACAAATATCACTGCAGATTAGTAAATTGTTTGGTTTATTTATTCATTAGGTAAATTCTGCCAAGCTAAGCAGTGGAGACATGATAATGAATCAAACATGTATCCACATGTAATATATCTGTATATATGTTTTTTTGTCTTAAGGCACATATGTGACTACTATGATTAGTGGCCTAGGCTGATACGTTTACGTGATTCTACCTAATCATCCCATTTTCAATTCTCAACTCAAACGTGTAATAATATTATTAGTGAGGGGAGAGCAATATTTGGAGTTAGAACAGGGCTCACTTTTCCAGGTGGGGTGGGTGTGACAGGCAAAAACCATAAACCTCTCAGCCTGTGTCTCCAAGTGGCTGCTGACTCCTCGGCCTCTGTCGCCGGTGGGACAAGGATTTGACACACTGCGTCCTCTTGCACACAGACCCTGTTGTGCGTAGAACTGCCAATATGGGGGACGTGATGGACGTACAAATGCATGCTCCTGTTTTGCACAGGCATCTCTGGTCTCACAAAATATGGCCACGAAGGGAGATTTCTTTTATATGTACTAACATTAGCAGAGATAATATGGGAGTGCATTGTACTTTCTGTGACTAAATACTGACATCCACAACTTAGGGGAGGAATAGTTTATTTCATCTCACAGTTCCAGAAGGTCACAGTTGGCTCATGGGTGGAAAGTTGGAATATGGTGGAATCTATGCCAGGGCTGAGGCTGGACCCAGGAGCCAGAGTTAGAGACAGATACCAAAGTCCTCACGGGATAGCAGAACAGAGACAAGTCTGGGAGGAAGGGCAGAACCAGCACACACCCCTCCAGAATCTGCCCCATCCAGCCAGGGCCAACCTCCCCCCAGTGCACAGTATCCATGGGTACATGAGGCTTTTGGAGGACACTCAAGATTCAAACCACAACACATATGTCCTTGAACATGAAGAAATTTATGATATGATCTTCAGCAAAAGCTGTTGCAGATCCCCTACAAATCTGATAAACTTCCAGCATGCGTTCTGCAACCAATGGAATACTGACTAGTGCAATAAATGATTACCTAATACCAGCAATATTTTGAAACGTTAAGATTATAAAAACTTACAGCTCCCTTCCCCTTCCTGGAAAGCTCAGATTGTGACCATGGCGGTATGGCAGAAGGGCCAGGCACCAGGCTAACCAGTAGTGGTCCATCTTGCATGCGCTTCACAGAGACGGATATGCTCCGAAAGAGTTGGCTCATTTGATCATTCCCTCACCTCTGAGAGATAATCACCATTTTATCACTCTTGCATTATACATGAGGGAGCTGTGATCAAGGAAGGAAAGAATGTTTTCTAAGGCATGGAAAGATTATACTGAACATCAGTGCTCAACATAAATAAAATCTTTGAATAAGATGAGGAACCTATATGGAAACTGAAATATGTAGATGGGTTGGGACACAAAATATGGATAGTAAGAGGAGAAAAGTCAGTTAGACATGGTGGGCATATGCCCGCAATCCCAGGAATCAGGAACTGAAGCTAGATCACTAATTCAAGTCCAGTTGAGGCAACTAAGGTACTGAGTGAGGTAACGTCTCTTAAACAGTAAATAAATAAATGAAGACAGTATGAGGATGTGCTCAGTGGAAAAGTCTTGGTTTCACTCCTTAATGCTACCAATAAAATAAACCAGCAGAGAAGTATACATAAATAAATAGGGGGGAAATGAAAGAGAAGGTGGCCATTACAGTATAGTCAGATGAGCTTGCGACTAGTAGCTGCTGGGAGCGTTTGAAGAAGAGCAGATCCGAATTGTCAGAAGCAAAATTTTCCTCCAACAACCACAAAGGCAAAATAACCGCACTAACTGCAAATCCCACTCAGAGGAAGATGTTCTGCTTGAATATACCCAACAAGATAATTCTACATTGTAGAAAGATAAAACTGTACATGAACTCTTTATGGCAGTGGTCCCCAACCTTTCGGACACCAGGGAGCGGTGTAGTTGAAGACCGTCCCCCCAAGACCAAGACCAAGACCAAGTGACTTCAGAACATGACAGGAGGCAGAGCTTTGCTCACCAGCCTTGGAGGCCCGGTCCTTCCTGGCCGGGTTCCTGAGGTACAGCTGTGCTTTTCAAATGGCTCGGGACAGGGACTCATACTTCTGATTTTATAGCACGTGTTGTCCAGTTTTGAGAATAGTATGTGAAATGGACCAAAGAATACAAATTTTTGGTTTCTGTTTCCAGAACTAAAGGGAAGTTTCTTGAGGTTTTTTGAAGAAGAAAGTCAAAGATCACATGAAAGAATTAGTCAAATCCCCCAAGTGCCCAGAGATCCCACTTCTTGTGTGAAGATGCCAATATGAAAGCCTATTCCACCAAGGCAGTGCAGGGAGACTCTGGAGCTGTCACAAGCAGTCACCTGGCTTCGCTTCCTGCTAGGTCTCCTGCCCAGCACTCTGCTAGAGTTCAAGTTCAACAGGCCAGTGTGTTCACCCCCTCCTCTCCTCCTCTGGGTGTACTTGAACCCAGTCCCTTATGAGATTTGCACCAGGTTAAGGGAAGATGCCTCAGACACACCCACCACACCAAGGAGCAGAAGACAAGGGGCTCCTGTCTTCTGAATCTTGGCTTCCGGTTCAGTCATCCCAAAATTCCACGTGTTTCTCTCCAGGTCTTATGTTCCTTCACATCGTTCCTTTATCTTGGAGTTTGAAGTCAACTCATTATAGGTTAAAATGTGCCACTAACACTACTTTATTTTACTTTTAGCTTATTAGCAAATACATTAGCTCAGAAATTGAACGAGTTTGAAAGAAAACACAATATTCCCCAAGACTCTTTCAGGGAATAAATTGTAGAAATATACTTATTACTGTTTCAAGAGCCTTGTAAAATTTATTTTTTTCAAATTTCTTCAATACTTGCTTCTGGCTTCTTTTCCTATAATTGACATAAAATGAAACTTTATTTTAAAAAAGTTGATGAGTGTATTTTTCTTTCTCCTTGTTCCTTTAGGTGTGCAGTGCAAAGGAGGCAAAATTCTGCTATGTGATTTATTAGTCTCATGTCTCAGGAACGTTTTAAATTTCCTTACCTCTAACATGGGCTCATAACTATGCTGGAAAAATCATCCCAAATACCTTATGCAAAGTGTCAAAAAATACTTGGGCATAGAAAGTTATCGGGAAATAATTTTGGGGAGGTTACTACTGAATCCTGTATTTCTTTACACTATAGCATCTTCATCAAATCACATTTAAGTACATTTAAAGTATTTGATTTTATTTTTATCTACTCTGAAATTTTTCATGTTCTCCAGAGAACTCTTTCTTATCCAATTTTGAATCCTTAAAATCTATGATTTCTAATAGCATAGATAATCAATAAATGTGACCTTGATGTCACTCATGGGTTAATGAATGATGTACAATTTAAGACCTCACCCCACTGTATTATTGGTTAGAAAAAAGCTTGTTAGGATAAAGGGTCATCTAAACCCATGACCTGTTACTATAACTTGCTATGGAATCTGACCATACACCAGAAAGTATTTATATGCAACTTGTCCTTTCATCCTCATGACGACACTCTGTGATACATTGGACCCCAGGCCCCGTCACAGAGGAGACAACTGGGGGTTCTAGCAGATGAGAAACGTGCCCAAGTCCAGTCACCCAGGTGGCTGCTGGGTGGCACCGCAGAGTCCAGGTTGGCTAGCTCCCGCGCAAGGAGGCTCTGATGTTCCTCTAGTGCCTCCTGCCCTCTAAGTAGCTCAAGTTCAGTGAATCTAATAATAGGGAGCATTTTTTTAAATGCTCCAGATTTAGGCCAATCTGTGCCTTTGTTGTGTTCTCTCCTGACTCTCTCCGAAGCCACAGCTGATGGGCCACAGCGCTTCCTCCTTCCTACTGGCCGCTGATGCCAGCAAGTTGCACACTTGGCATGAGAGAAAAATGAGGCCAACTTTCCCTGTAGGACAATTTTACTATGTTAGTGTTACTGAGATGTCACTGCTCAGCTACGAGCAAGCCGAGTGCCCTGAAGGCCAACCTCGTGTGGCCATTGGCAGACTAACCACGGAGCCAGTACACAGCCTCTTCGGAGGTTAGTTCCCTTGTCTCTGGAATGGAGTGCTCACAGATTTCTGTGTTGTACCAAAAAGAAAGTAAAATGAAGTATAAAGTTATCTACCGTGCCGTCTACCCCGCAGCACAGCCTTGTTTCTCAGCCAGTGAAATTCACAGTCTCCTTAGGAACAGGAATTCACATCAGCCCCCGTGGTAAGATACACACTGAGACTCGCCCTTCCGATGCACACATAATACCGTGTCCTGGTAAGCCAGGAAGAAGGGAGGAGGTCCATCGGGGTGGATTGCTGGCTGGCCCGTGAAGGTTCTCAGCCCCTCCCCACCTCAGCTCGACAGTGGGCGATCCGGTGGTCAGATCCCATGGGCTCAGGGTCTGCTTTCCCAGTTCTCCAGCCCCACTGCCTCAAGCTTGCATAAAATTTTAATTAAATAAATATATTGGGATGAATTATTAAACAATCAATAACATAATAACCAATCCTACTATACTGATGTTAGCTAAGAGTAGTATTTTTATATTTCCCTAATGAAAAATACAGCCTCACAGAGGTCATAACTTGCCCAAAATAGTACATTCAATCCACGGAAGAGAAAGGGATATGAAATTTCTGACTGTAAAATCTATGGCTATAGTTTTTTAAAGTTTGTCCTCATAAATTCCGCAAGAAATGCCATCAAATCGTGTGTCCAAATTGGTGCGGGAATCCCATGGTGTCCTGAGTGGGCTTCATTTTCCTCAGTGATTGAGAAGCCGGTAGACTCCCCGAGCGTCCCTGATGAGGCCAGGGTATGCCACTAGTGCTTGCTAATTACTCATAATAGTGTATGCCGTGACCTACCGAGCTGGAGCTCTGTGGTGTGGCACACACTTTGCACATAAACATGTAGTGTGCATGTATCAGTTGGTCTGGAATCATGGCCGCCATAAGTCCGCATGCTTAAGCGCACGTGACTATCAAGAGAGCTGAGGGAAGTCGATAACTGTCCTCCACACATTCCTCCCGGAGCGAATGTTCTACCGTGGAATCCGGAGCCTGGCGGATGCTCTATTAATGGTTGGTGAATGGAAGGGGAATGGCGTGACTTAAATGAGCTCATGGTGAATAGCTTAAACTATTTGAAATCGACCACTTAGACTTAAAAGAAAACTATCTTCAGCAGGATTGAAAATATAAAATGACTTTAAAACCTGTACAGCTAGTTGACACTCTATCTTTTTAAAATAATAAAACAATCAAACCTTAAAACACACATAATAAACACAGAGATCTTTTTGTATACTGTTTGTTTTGTTTTGGCAAATTTATTGAGGGACACAATTAAACCACAAATACTAATAAACCCAGGGAGACAATTATTTCATCATACTCTTGGCTTCTTCCTTCCATGGCAATTACATGATTATTTCATTAACACCTTGAAGGTTTAACTGTAGCCTTACTCCAAACAAGGATGCTAGCTCTTTTCCATGCTGTTTTTGAGTTCCCTTGTTCTGAATATGACTTATGTTCTTAAAGTGTGATTTGTTGTGTGTTTCTTGCTTTCTAGTGTTTTCTTTATTTCAGTTCATGTTTCAGATGAGAAAATTGAAAATAATCCATCAAGCTGGAATATGACCAAACTGAAATATGTCAAAATCTGTGAATAAAAAGTATTTCACAAGTCGAATAGCTTCTGCAGACATGTAGCCCAATATACTATTTACCTTAGTTAGGAAGCCGAGTTCTGTTAAGAGATGTGCTTTATCGCCCTGTATTCTGTGTGTCTGCCCGTTCTATGTACCCGTGACTCATCCATGAGGGAAATAAAAGTATTAGCCGCCTTCTTTCAATGTGACAGGTGGTCTATCCTGAAGAATTATCCTGAAAGTTTGCATTGCATATAATTCAGACACTAATTTTTAACTGGCAGCCATCACGTGCAGTAAAGTTTTACATAGAAATTTTTAAGTGTATAAATTTTTTCAAAATCTGTTCCAAAGGAACAGATTGTCAGAAGTTGCTAATATGTGTCCCCTCAACGTGGGAACTGAGAAGCACCTGAGAATATGTAATGATGTAGCTTATAGGACCTAAGAGGAAGTACAGCTCACTCTGTTCGCTGCAATTGTTTTACCCTATAATGTCTTTTCTCTTTGGGTATATCTGTATTTTTAGAAAAGCCTGTTGCAAATGATGCTCTGTATTTCACATCAGGTAATTTGGTCTGTGTTAATTCATTTCCTAAATTCTTAGTAAGGAAATTTCCTCCCACAAAACATTTCATAAAGCTTCCCAGATCTTCCCATTAATTTATGTTTTGCATTGAATTTCTCTTAGGAAATGGAGACATACTTGTACTGCATTATTTGTGTCCAGATAGAGTTTGTGAGTGTGTGCATGTGTGTGTGTGGGGGGGAGTGAGTTTCCAACATGAAATAGCAACACTTTCTGAAGTATATCATGACAAATAATCAGACCTGTCTATTTTTTATATTTTCTGCTAATATATAAATAGTTATATGTTATATATAACATAATACATATATTATACCTGTACATTTATGTACATAATTGTAAGGAAATGATATTTTATGTGTGTGTATATACTGAGTAGCATATAATATAGCTGATAATCACTATGTTCTGAGTTAATCATGATCCTAAATATAGATCTTCTAAAATTTCCTTATATTTTCAATTGTAAAAATTTGTCTACAATACAATCCCAAGTGATTATCATATATTGGCAAAAAGCCGTATTAAAATGTAATCTCAAATCAAATGAGATTTATAAACACCTAGAAAGTAAAATTTGAAGATTTGTTAAAATTATATTTTAGTCAGTTTTTTGGCTTTGCTTGTCAACAATGCAAATTTAAACATATGTATATAATATATATATGTATATACACACACACACATATGTACACACACGGCAAACTTTTACATAGAAGTTTTAAATGTATAATTTTTTCAAAGCCTGTTTCAAAGGACATTCCTTTCAGAGATATTATATTCAAACGAATATATATGAAAAGTTGTTCCGTGCCTCCTGAAGACACGTCTCAGGGCACTTTCCTTTGTTCATGGAGCTCCCGACCTTCTTTCTAGGACAAAGTAGACTAGGGGCTCACATGACGGTCAGTGAGTACTTACGTGAAAAGGAAGAACGCCACAGAAGAGTTTCCAAACAAGGGACGTACAAGGGACAGGGCTTCAGCACGCTCCTTTGAAAGGGAAGAGAAAACTGAAAGTTAGGTCGTTAAGGACTTAATTGACTAGCCAAAGTCAGACAGACCCGAGCCTTCCACTGAACTTTTACAATAGTCCCATTAAAATTTCATCCGGCCATTAACATGCCTTCCTAATTATCCCAGCAACTTCCTCCAGGCAACCCACGGAAAGATGCTCAGTAACTTGGAGAAACATAATTGGATAATAGCGTGGAAGCAATCAGAAGGCTCATTGGTAAGAGGGTTCATAATATTAACTCGTGAGACCAGGGTATGTGGCGTTTATTGTCATTGTTAAAGCCCGGCTACAGATACTTATGAAAATAATCATTCCTTAAGATGTAGAGTCATTCTAGAATCATGAAGTCGATTAGCACTTCTTCACTTTGTGCAGAAATTATATTAAAGAACTTGTTGGTATTGAAAAGTTTTAAACTACCTCACATATAAAGTTGATCATCCACCCCTCACCTCTGTTCACAATGCACAATTAAATGGATTACCAGAATTAAACAAAATAACTCTAGATGTTAGGTAATTCCAAACAATAGAAATAATGAAAAGAACACGTTGGTGACTTAGGCTAATTCTGGAAGGAAATGATTGCAATTTTAGACAACGAAAGCTTGAGGTATGCTGGTGAAACCACTCACGTGGCGAGGGCACAAACTGGGGTTGCACCTCAGCCAATCGGGCACTGTATCTGTACGTAAATGAGAGTTTAGTGGATTATCTCAAGGTTGCCGGGACAGTTGTTAAGGTTAAGAACTATATTTACTTCTAAATTCTCAAAAAATTGTTATGTCTACCAATCACTTGTGGTTGTTCTTTTCTTTTCTTGTACCTTTTTCAAATTTTTATTTGGAGGCAGGGCCTCCCTCTGTAGTCCAGGCTGGTCCTGAACTCACGGTGGAGACCGCAGTCCTCATGTGTCAGTTTCCCAGGTTCTGAGATTACAGGCATCCGCCACCACGCCCAACTTATGATCATTTTATCGGTAGCTATTAATTTAAAAAATTTATGCTCATACCTCCAAAAAGGCTAGACTCTATTTTGTTCTATTTTATTATAAGATGCTAAAAATTGAAAGAAACATTGTATTCAGAGGCTGACTTAAATTGCCTTTCCCTGTTCTAAAAAAATGCTTTTGAATATCTCAGTGAGTAGAAAAAAAGGCTCAATAGTTTTGTTCACATCTCTATTTTTCAAACTATCATACAACCGTAATTCCCTTATTGTTTCTTAACATTAGAATATCTCCACATATTGCCCCTCATTCTTAGGGTACATCTCGTTTATGAGCAGCTATGTTTATTTTTATTTTGTAGAAGTAAAGCAGAGGATTACAGTGGTTGCATAACTTGTTGCAATCATAGAATAGTTAGTGTGTCAGAGCCATAATGTTAGAAATAAATCATTACGCACTTAATGAAAGCTGAGTGTGGGCCAGATACGTGTCAAAGCTCTGAATGCACGTTATCTAGTTTTATTTCCAAAATAATTTTGTGAAGCAAGCGTTGTTGATCCATTGTCTGCAATGGCAGCCAAGGCTCAGGGTACTGACCCAGCTGGTCATATCAAGCGCCGTGCCTGAGTGACGAGGCTCAGATCTAATGCCCCCGGGACCCATGTACCAGGTCAGTTCTTGCTGTTTCCCACAGTACCCAGGCATGGAGGAAGTTTCCAGAAGGACCACACAGGGGAAATTCTTGGTAATCCCTGCTTCTGCAATCTCTCTCTTTTGTACACATCTTCTACTCTTCCAAAGTATTTTTTAAGATAACCTATTTTAATTTATTTTCCCCCATTTTATTGGTATATGTAAGTACAGAACACAAAGTTTACATTGATCTTGAGTATTTTGTGCACATACATATCTTGGCAAAGTTATAAATCCTTCCCTTCTCTCTTTTCCCCACTCCCCCCTCCACTTCCCATTATTCCCCATCTCAAGTGCTATAAAATAATTTTGATCTGGGTTTCTCATATCAGAGAAACCATTCACTATTTCACCTTCTGCTTCTGACTCACTTCACTAAGCATGACGGTCTCAAGTTGCATCCATTTACCCACGAAAGCCTCCAGCCTATCTGTTTTTATAGATGAGTAATATTCCATTGTGAATAAATACCACAATTTATGTATCCATTGATCTGTTGATGGATGTTTTGCTGTCTTCCACATTTTTAGCTATTGTTGGTTGTGCTGCTATGAGCATGGGTATACCTGTATCTCTGTTATGTGTTGCTTTTAACTCTTCTGGGATGTGGGACATCACACAATCCCATGCTGTTATAAACAGAGCAAGGGGAGAAATCCATGACGGCCAGTGCAGTCACATCAGAGCATGTATGTCATACTTCCCACACTCACTGCGTGTGACACCCCTGGTGAAGCATGTGTGTGTGAGTATCTAACATTCATTAGCAACCTGAGAAACTCTCTCATAAGGAAGGTGGTGTCCTCTGGTGTGAGACATGTGGCCTCCTGGAGCACTCTGATGTGGACAGACTCTAGTGTGATTCTGTCAGGGCATTTTAGGACCCTGGGATTGCGTTTTCCAAGGAGTCCTTGCTTTTAGAAGCCAGGGAAGTACAGGGCCTCTCTCTGCAGCCCACTCGCACCTGCAAGACACAGGCCAGTAACGGGAGCTCGCGACCTCTCTCTCCATCCGTGGTCACGGAGCACGCCGTGACTGCAACTGGAGTCAAATGGCCACAGAAAGTAGCGGAATGGGGACTTCGATCCTGTTGGTGTTTTCCTCTTTTTCTGTGTCTACATAACCTCAATTTTGCTTCTTTGAGAGAGAGACACACCCCTGCCCTCGGGGGCATGTGCACCTCTCATTCTCTGTAGGAGTTCCCTCCTCTGTCGGGCTTCCCACTGATGCTTGGTACTTTGTGGGTCTTCTGCCCACCTGTTCCCACATTCCCGATTCTTTCTGTTATTGGTTGCCTACCTATGTTAGCTATAATACAAAATAAAATGGCACACAAGTGTTCCAAGTCATTTTAGACACTGCTCTTAATAACAAAATTTGAATAATATTCTTTCATTTCTGTAGATTTTATATTGTGGGTAAGATGCCAATAAAACAAGGAATGAGGCATGAGCCCCTGATCTCTGTCCTCCTATGAAGTATCTTGAAAGAAAATGCATGAGATAAATACGGAGCAATCTGGAATCTTGAGAGTTGGTTATATGAAGTTTGTTTTAATGAAGTTTGCGTATTAAATTGAGGACAACATTCTCAATGCTGTTGTAGTGCAAAGGTATCAGTTTATTCATAACATAATAACAGATTCTTTCTTAGATTACATACACAGAAATTTTCTTATTAGGAAAATCCATTTTCAAACTTCCAGTTTGACACTGAACCCAACTACTTAAATCTGCATTGATTATAACATATCATTATGATATTTGAGAGAACAAATTTGCTATGGATTTCAGCAAGTATTTCTCCTATTATCATCACGGCTAATAGGTCTGTCTTTCAACTGACTGTGATGTAAAATTTGAACAAAAAATTCCTTCTCAGTGACCTAATCCTAATTTTTATGTCTGATTTTTATTTCACTAACAGAAAACGTTTTGTCGAGCACATCATGAGCTACTGTTTATACTTTTGCAAGGCAGCTTTTCCAACACATCTGCTAAGTCATTGTTGCTTCAGCCTGCTGCCTACAATGCAAAGCATTTTATTGACTTGATCACTGGGGATGGCAGAGATTCATCTTATAAAAACTGTCCTCAGAGAAACTCAGTAAGCTTCTCAGGTGACCACAGCCCCCCCACGGTCGGGAGGGAGAGGCCGAGGCTCCGTGTCCTTGGAGCTGCACACTGTCAGCAACGTCCTCCGTCTCCATCAGTGGACGCCAGCAGCCGGGCTTCGGAGGGAGCTGGCGCAGGTGGCTTTCCTGTTCGCTATGCTTTTTATTTTCACAATGAGCGAAGAAAAGAGAAACAGTGAAAATATAGCTATTTTTAAAAAAGAGAGCAGTGTGACCTAGAAAAACAGGAATTTAAGACAGCTAGTTGATTAGACCCTAAAGGACATGATTTGTTACAGACATATCATGATTTCCAAAAAAAATGTATAAAGGTTTAATAGGAAGCATTTTGTAAATACTTCATTTCCTTTAAAGACCTCAAAATCTAGGTAATATACTTTCTTTGAAATGTTTATTTTTGGTAGGAGGCTTAAATAAGCTAAGATGATATTCTAACCCTATCTAGTGACACTAATTTTTGTAATGATGTGAGCAAAAATATATCTACTTTTAACTTGTTAGGAATAGAGAGAGTTGGTGGATGAAATCTTACTGACCAAGTGGTTTCATGAGAGATGAAGGCTCAAATTCATGCTAAAAATATCTTCAAACGACATGTATGCATACACATATGTGCTCTCTCTATATATACTTATATATATATATATAAGAATATATACATATATATATATATATATATATATATATATATATATATATATATATGATTATGAGTCTCTACTCATAATCTAAGCTAGGTAAGGAAAGATTAGGGTTGCAAATTTGGAAGATTATGCTAATTTGATAATGCAGACAAGATGGCCTGTCGTGTGGCCTGTCACACTTGCATAACCAAGCAGTACTGCCTTAGCCACAGTAATCTGTGACTGAGCCTTGGAGTTTTGTGGCTACATAAATATCTTCTTTATAAAAAGAAAATCAGAAGCTCGCTTGGACTGGATTCATTCAGAAGAGCTTCTGACGATGCCCAGCTCTTTGGAAGCGGGTATTTATGGCTCATCGAGCATTTGCGGTGCAAGGAAAATCTGTAAATTACAATTAGCACACTCAGCTGAAATATGAATAAAGTTGGGAGATTTCAGAAGCTCTATGGCTGAGCTGTGTGTGGTGGGGATCTCTGGGAAATGCTAATCCTAGCAACATTTTCTTTCTACTCATTTATCACTGTCATTTGGCCATGTGACGAACATATCTGCTATATGTCTTGGTCGGGAGTAAAGCACAGTTGTCCTTGGAGAGAACTTAGCAAGGACGGACCATTGCATCTGCCCAGTTGTCCCAGGTGGTGAGACACCAGCCTATATAGCTGGGGTTGCTTCTCTAGGTCTCCTGGGTGGAAAACGACGAACTGGCTGTTGCCTTCCAAAGGGTTGACTAGGGGCTATAGGGTTGACTTAAACTCAGAGAAGGTCTTTCTGGAAAAACGTGAACTCTGTCAAAGGAAGTCCACCTGTCACTGGATAGTCCACATTTTTGGTGTCCATGGAGTTAATAGATATCATCCAATGGAGATGTCTGTGATAGAAGATGCTTCTCAGTATTGGCTATTGTGTTTACATGTTTGACAAAACAACACGGCCATTTTGACTCAGTCACAGAAATGCTTTATGTGAGTTTTTAAGAGGCCAAACTTAGTGATTTTCTTATGTTAGGGTCACCTGGTGAGACAAAAATCTCTTCATTAGAATCTTTTAGTTGATATTGGTGTATTGATGTCAAAGTCATTCTGGGTGTTTGTGTGTGCATGCGTTTATGTTGGGTGTGTAGGCCTATGTGTATGTCATATTCATAATTTTGAGATAAATGATAAGGCTTGGCTTAGGGGTATAGTAGCTAGAAAGAGCAAGGCTCTCAGGTCTCACAGAAAACATCAAATTATTGAGACTAATAAATAAATTTAAACGTACAACTGAAAGGTAAAGAAGGAAAACAAACAGGCGGTGTATTAGTTTGGGTTCTTACAAGAGGCAGAATTTGCAGAAATTTTAACAAAAGCGGTCTATCTGGAAGGCTCACAAGTCTGAGGACAGAGATAGTCCAAGACGGCGCCTGCGTGTGGGAGAGCTGGAGGGTCCCATGGCCGCTCGGCCGTGAGGTAGAACACCCGTCCCGGACTGCAGGACAGCTGGCGAGCGTCTGCTGCGTATCGCGGTTTTCGAAGAAAAATGATGAAAGCTGGAGACTGAAGATGGGCGACTGAAGATCAGCTACAGGCTGGCAGGCGCAGTCGAGGCTGGGGCGAATGGTACGTGGCCAGTCAGCATCTGTAGACAATCGCGAAGGCGAGAGCTTTCCCGGAGGTGTGTCTATCTTTCTTCTTCCTTGTTTTTATACGGTTCCTGTACCCAGTCGGCCCGCCCACATCCGGGTGGTTGCTCTTCCCTCACTCGCTGGCCCACACATCACTCACACTGTAATCCGGCTCTGTTTCCTGGTTGTCTGACGTTGACATAGTCTCTCCATCAGCCATAGGAGGTGACACCTTGAGGAGCAGGATGACAGCAGGGCCACAGTGAGCGGTTACTCAAGGAGGGATCTTCTTCTAGTGCTTGGAAAGCTCACCCAGCCCGCTGCGTACTAGCCAGTTCTGCCTTCATCTAACCTGATATCGATGCACTGATTCAACAATAAACAACAGTACTGTGTTACTGGTTGGACGCGTGCACCGCACTTCTGAGCGCACCCCTGGAACGAGCCTTAAGTGTGCAAGTCAGTTAAAGTCAGCAGCTACCTCTAGTCTTATTGTTAATACCACTGGGCAACTTTTAAAAATATTAGCCTCCTTTGTTTCAGAAGAGCAGAAATAAGCCTTCAAACATAGTTTGAAGGGCATGTAGCCTGGAAACTATCTGATCTGTTATTTTTTTTCCCCCAGTGAACTAGAAAGAACCTGCCATTAAAATAAATAAAAATAAATAAATTTCAGTAGCGATCTCCTCAGAAAGTTCCCTGTGTAGATCCCAGATGTTCTCTAAGTACATAATTTGAGAACCAGTGATTTAGTCTGGAGAAAATAAAAACCAGACAGCTAAATATTTTAAGCCTGTAAGTGGACATGATACGGAGGACGGTGGCTCTGTTTTCCCCTTTGAGGTTGGACTGGTGACCCCTTCCGGGAACAGAGGAAGCCTAAGGGTGTTTCAAAGGGCTCTCTCTTATTTGTATAGAAGGCGATTCCCCGGTTTTCTTTCTTTTTTCTTGCTTTCTTTCCTCCTCCTCTTTTTTCTCCTTGTTTTCCTTCTTTCTCTTCCTTGGTTTTGTGACACTGGGAATCGAACACTGAGGCTTCTCACTGAGATGCATCCTCAGTCCATTTTCTGCTTTTATCTTGGGACAGAGCTCCTTGCCGGGTTGCTGAGCTGCTGAGGCTGGAGCTTGCGAACCTCCCTCATCAGCCTCCCAGAAGGAGGGGGTTGACAACTCTGCATTAATTTTCAATTATGATTTCTATTGAATTATGTTTGCTTTAAAAGATTTTATGTAACTCATGGAATGGTTTCAAATAATTTGTTGAGTCTCAGAGACATGATGAATTCGCAGCATTTCCTTTCAGCCAAAATTTGAGGCCCACCAGAAAAAATTAAAAAGCGAACAAAAGTACCACGTACATTGTCATTCCTTACAGCACCCGCAGAAGCCGCCCTCAGGAGGAGGCTGGGATTATGTAATGGCTCGGCCTGTCAGTCTTCCCTCTAAAGGCTCATAGCTGCTTCTCATTGGCCAGATAAAATCAAGCTCTCTAATGCAGTTCATATGTTTTTTTCTTAAATGTTTCATCCATTTTGTCTCTGGCTGTTACTATTTATTTATTTATTAAATTAACTTACGATTGTGATGCAAAACCGTTGTATTTGTTTGGGGAACTTGGTGCACATTGCCATTTCTTGGTTGTTTCCAATTCCTTTAAGCTCCCCCCTCCTTCCTCTCTCCCTCCTCTCCAGCTTCCCCCTCTCCTGCCCCTTCTCTGAAAGTTCCAACTCTGTTTCCTACCACCTCTCAGCTACTTTACTGTTAATCATTTCATGTTTTAAGTCCTCATATAAAGGAATCTGAGTATATTTGACTCTCTGTGTCTGGTTTATTTCACTGAACATTAGGGACTCAAGATCCCTCCATTTTCCTGCCAATGAGATGATTTCATTCTTCTTTATTGCTGAATAAAATTCGTGATTATGTGTACCTATGTATGTAGCGACGTAGCACGTTTGTTCATTCACTTGTCTGTTGAGGAGCTTCTAGGCTGTTTCTAGAGCTGAGCTGCCGTGCACTGCGCTGCTATAAACATGGGTTTGCAGACGTCGATACACTACGGTACCTTTAAGTCTTTTGGGAATATACCCAGGGGAAACAAACTGGGTCAAATGACGTTTCTACTTTTAGTTTTCTGAGGTATTTTCATACGATTTTCTTTGCTGTTGTATTAGTTTTCAAAAGTGATTGTAGTCAGAAACTCATAGCATGATATTTGCCACCCAAGCCATTTTAAATGTATCATTCAACAGAATTAATGGTCGCCAGTAGAGAGCTCCGAAACCTTTATATCTTGCAAAAATTGAAGCTGTGGACCCATAGAAAAACTCATTTCTCCTCCTTCCTGTCCCTGGCTGTCACCTATCTGTGGGACAGCCTTGACCTGGCTCCTGCCTCAGCTGTTTGGCTTTCTCTAACCTGTCTCTCCACCAGCTCTAGAGGCACATGCAAGGTTGTTCCATATCCTGTTCTCCCAGGTTCAGACTCTTCTCCAATGTCCTTTTCATTGCCTGGGACACTCTTCCATCCCCCTTTGTGGGCGCTAAGTGCTTCCTCGCCTCCCAGAGACAGATTTCAAAGGCTTTCCCAGGACTAGAGGCGCACACCTCCTCTATGCTTTGCATTTTGTGCTGTCTCAGTACTTAGTTATGTTTTTATGATGGAATTTGAGACCTATGACGCCACAACCAACAGCTGTAAAAGAAGAATAACTGATCCTACGAATTCTCTCATTTCCGCTGTCACAGCACTCGCTACCACAGTATTCGTGCACTGAGTGAGCAGGCCAGTGCTCAAAACATGTCAGCATAAGCTTGACTTAGTCACCTGTTCGTTGTGGGTCTCTAGGTACATGAAGATAAGACAGCAATAACAATTACGATACTAGTTAAAATGATAGTTACGGTAATAACAGCAGCCCTCACTGAATTTGCAAAGCACCTGTTATGCACTGGGCATAATTTGGCCCTCACTGTATTAGTTCATTGAATCTTTACGGTAAGTCTTCACAGTTGGAGCTGTGATAACACTCATTATTGACTGAGTAAAGAGGACAGGCGTGTCACGTGGTTTGTCTAAGGTGACACACTTCGTAAGAAGCAACCATCATGGAATCAGGTACTTGAGTAGCAAGTCATGTTCTAAGATAGTCTTCTTGATGTCTTGGGGCCTTTTCCCTTGCTTATAATGAATGATCATAACCCTTTCAAAGACGAGTGGTTGCCATTTCCTATTTAATTTATGTGAACTGGTGCACAAAGTGACTAGTATGGAGCGTGTACTCAACAAGGGACAGCCATTGCAACCGCAATCTGTGTCAAGTGCCTGGCTTATAATGAGGAAGGCTTTCGGTAAGTATTAGCTCTTTTCTTCCCCGTCTCCTCCTTTAATTAGAGCAAATCAAAGGGAACCACTAGCTGGAAGGAATTAGGTCAGGACAGTATTATAATGGACTGCAAGGAAAGGAGTTATAATTGGCACAAGATGGAGGAGAAGGATAGCACAAAGGAGAAAAGTGTATCCTGTGAGGAAGTGCTGAACTCTGCTAGGATTGTGATAAAAATGTTTGGCCGTCGAGTAATACTCATAACTTCAAAGGCCCGTTCACCTCACTCCTACCATCTTGATTTCCTAAGTGACCTTGAGGTTGGAAGACAGCATATCACAACTCGTTGTCTTTAAAGAGCCCCAGTGGCTGGCGGAGGCTAAGAATAGTCAGGGCCCAAGTAAGAACTAGACAGCGTGTTGTCGGGTTATTTGTTCTGTGAAAATATAATTCATCACCCAACTTTTTTGAGAATGGAAGAAAGCACAGAATAATTGAGTTGAGACAGCCATCCCCTGCTGAGACCATCCAGTCCCCTGAAAGAGACAGGTGCATCTCTCTCCTCCTCGTCTTCTTCCCTGTCATTTCTCTCTTTCATTTTTCTTAGAATAAGAAACATACTGCCTGAGTATTTCACCCAAAACCCAATTGTCTTTAGGGTTGGTGGGTCCAGGGGAGTGTCTCTTTTCACCTGGCAGGGTGTCACACGACTGCCCCCTTCCCCTGGTGCTTTGCCCAAATATCCTTGTCCTCACACGACCACCTCATAGAAGGACGTAGGGCTGGAACCCACGCTCCTATGATGTGATATTTTAAAAACTATTTATGCAGACAAAAGAATAGATTGCATTCTGAGGTACCGAGTGTTAGATATTCATTCTGCAGGGACAGACACAATTTAACGCGTAACAAACAAACAGCAATGGCCACCAAATGCAGTTAGAGTCTTGGACTCACAATGGGGCTTGGCCTGTACAGAACACTTATGTGTTAACTTGTGCTTCAGTAAGTCAAGAAGATATGAAAAAAGTGTCTGCTGATATTGGCTCTTCATTTTCATGAAAGAAAAGATGCTGAATCGACCTGATTTTAAACACAGGGCACATATATGGTGTTACTAGCGTGCCGTAAATGTGGAAAGTACTTCCTACTTTGAATTTTTGAAAGTGTAATATTTTTATTGAAAATTTACAATTGATTGCGTACGTTTTGTAATTCTACCTTGGCCATGTATAGTTACTGACAGGGACGTGAAATAATTTGGTACCTTAGTGCAATTACATAAAATTATTACCTAAGTACCTGATGTTCTACAATATTGACTAGCACAAAGAAGTTATTATCTTAAACTATACTGGCTTCAAATAACCTAAATATCATAGTGTTTTTTTCTGTGACTCTTTCATTTTCACTAGGACACAGCTGGAGAAATGAGCCACCAGCCCGGGGAAAAATATGTTGGTAGCAATGACAGATTCTATGGCAGAGATTAGCAGTTCCAAGGAACTACAGATGGGAGCAAAACAAATCTCTCTTAAACACAGTGACTTGCAGCTCTACCAGAGAGGACAGGTGTGCAGGCTGAGCAGGGAGAGGTGAGCAAGGGTGGATGGTCTGAGAGCTAGTGCATCCCCTGGTAGATGAAGTGCTAGGATCTTATATCTCATCTGATGGGCAGTACCAAAACTAATCCAGTTCCTTGGACTAGATGGAATAGGGGTTTGGACCTTTGAGAACCCGGCTAATGTCCAGGCAATGGGAGGCACCCATTCCCAAGGTAGGAGGTCATACTACTGACAGGTGCGGGTGTGTTCCTTGACCCTGCTGTTTACCGTTTCTTGTTGACCCACTGACTCTTCAACACACACACAAAATGCAAATCAGTCCCAAAAGCCACAAGCACCTAACAACCTGCCAGGTCCATGGGTCCTTGATTCCTTTGAGAAGGCACCTGGAATTGAGTTCAGGTCAGCCTTGTACCCTGACAACATAGATGAACTAGCAGGACTTACAGAAACTTGCGATTTGGTTATCGTGGGTTTTTGGAGGTGTTTGCTTGGTGCTGGGAATTGAATCCAGGGTGTTGGACATTCAAAGTATACACACCACCACTGACCCACACCTCCAGCTGGCCTGTGGGGTTTTGGGTGGTGGTGGTTTTCTGAGACCTGCATCTGATTCGCCAGAAAACAATGGCTGATGTTACTTCCTCTTTCATGTTCCGGGTGGTGGAGAAGAAGAGCTGTGACCCAGCGGCCACAGACACACACTGGCCACGTGGAAACACTGCCTGTTGCTCTCGAGCGGCGTCTTCCCGCGGTGGGCTGTGGTGTTATTTTAAGCATGCGTCTTGTGAAGAAAGCCAAAGCGTGGCAAGTGGCACAAGCTCTTTTGTTAGCTCAGCAGAGGAGTTACAATAAGATAATGAATATGCTCGTCTATAAAAATAAAAATTGAATTGTTGGATATTTTGGTGATTTGGAATACAAGAATAGGAGTCAATGCAAAAATGAATAAATATCCATCCTGGACATTTTCAGTTTTGTCAGTGCAACACAGTGTGGGGAGAAATAAAATAGGTGAGCAGGCTCCCACGAGATCACAATCCGACAGCCGTTCTGGTCGCTTTAACCCCCTTCTGCGTCAGCCGTTCTGTTTAATTGACCAGGTAACAGACAACAGAGGCTGGTGACTTCCTGCTTCATGTTGTGGGGCTTGATGGGAGAAGCTGTGGTCGAATGGACATGCGAGTACAGTAGCCAGGTAAAAACACAATCCATTGTTTGTGATGAGGCCATGAATAACGGATAGTGAAAAATAAAAATGTCATGCCATCCACAGTATCGAAATAGGTGGATATTAACAACCTATCACCAGGAAGAATAACAAAGTCACATTCAAATTTTACAGTATTTAAACATCTACCTTGACAGGTTTCAAATTAGTCATGTGATTCCTTTATTTTCCTTTATTTTATTGAGTAGTACCTGAAACTCCTAGAGTTGACCGTAAGATCTTAGAATAGGTCTATACCTCACAGGAAATAGCAAGAATTTAACTACATACACGGGAAGGAAAAGTGACTGTGCAAGTCCACACACACAATTATAGATTCAAATAAATATTTCAAAATAATTGAAAATTATTTGGAGATAAATGAGTTTGTGTCTCTTCATAACTAAAAGCATTCTTTGTTACTTATTTTGGTTAACTTCAAAGCTTTGCAAGCCAGTGTTCTCATCATTATAGTTTCCCAGGTCCTTGTTGTTCACCTAGATGTGTGATAGTATGTGTTGGCAGACAGCAAATCCACACCCACGGCCAGCACCACAGCTGGCACACGGCTCGTCCCCCTGTTTTGCTCTTTCTCTCGGGGCAGCCTCCGTTTCGGTAGAGCTTCGTTCCCCTTCAGCATCCATCCTGTCCTCCCACACCAACTATGTTCAAAGAGTATCCTTCCAGCCCACATAGCCTGGAACTGGCATTACCCACCGTCCCATGCAGATGTGTTGATTTGCTGCAGATTAGTACCTGTTGCCTCTGCTACAGTATCTTCTTCCTTAATTAAAGATAAAGGCTACTTTGTTTTGTTTTGTTTCATTATTTTATTTTTACTTTTTAGGTTTTTTGGTACTGGCGATGAAACCCAGCACCTTCACACTAAGCTACATCCTTAGCTGTTTTTCATTTTTAATTTTGTGACAGGGTCTCATGAAGTCACTAAGTTGCCGAGTCTGGGTTTCAACTTATGATCCTACTGCCTCAGCCTTGCAGAGTGCTGGGGGGTGGCAGGTGTGTGCCACCACACCCGGCTTGGTGAAGACCATTTCCTGCATTCCAGGAGAAGCTTGTCTAGGGCAAAGCTTATACGTGTCAGTCTTTCACCCTGTGTAGCACATGCATAGAATTTCTGTCCTGTGCAGACTGTCTTGGAGTGACTATAATGGGGAAGAGTTGGAGGTTAGGACACATGTCAGTTGAGAACCTTTGATATGAATTTATTCAATGAAACGCAACAATCACAGGCTAGTGTCTCTGAGACTCACTGGGAAATTGTGGGTGACAACTATGTCTAATGTTTTCACAGTAAAATCAGACCCTTAAGTCTATGAATATCACCCTGTGGTTTGGTGTTTGTCCTTGTGGGTCACCTGATAGACAGAGGGCAGCTTCTTCTGATGGCCAATGGTGGCTTTCACTCAGGACACGCCCTCTCCCACACACCCGTCTGGAATGGACCGTGACATACTTGGGAAACCGACAGTCACAGTCTGTGGGCCACAGGGAATAATGTAACGGCAGCACATCTCTGTCGTGTCCACATGGCTAGGCCAGCGTGTTCAATGAGGGAGAACATTTTGAAATAACAGTCGTAAAGATATGACAGGTGGTTGAGGCCTACATTGGTGAAACTTTACTTTATGTTGAGTCATGGGGATGCCATTTTAATTTATAGCCAAGCATTTATGTTCTGTATGCCATCATGTGTATAAATAGGCTCATGTGTTTTGCCATTGAATATAATTAATATTTAGTTGTGGCTGATTCAAACACGGGTTTCTAAGTATCAGTGCTTTGAAGTGTAGTCCGTGTACCTTGGCAACACGCGGGGAGCTTGTTAAATGTTAAAAATGCAGAATTCGGGAGTTATGGAGAACCTTGTTAAAATCTGAATTTTAACCAGATCCTCTTTCTGATGTTTTGTTGTGCTCAGTGACCCTCGAATGCACCTCTGCATGTCTGTAGGACCTATTCTCTGTAGATCAAAGTTTGTTTTACTTTTGAAAGTTTGCTATCATTTTAAGGATGTCCCTAGAGAAAAATCTCCTAGTATTGTCGTTTAAAATGTCTTCTTTTCTAGCTCCTGCCTCCCAGAGGGAATTGGGGGTGTGTTTTCAGGAACCACACGCACAAAAATAATATGGAAATCCGCTAAATGCTATCATTTCTCTAGTAGCCCAAAAAGCAAGATTTCACGAAATACCGTCTTATTAGGGAACCTATACCATCATTGAAAACAGGTTGTTTCTCTTTAGTGACCCCTTTCTCCTTAGTTAGCAGGCCATGTTTTGTGGAGAAATCTATAGAGCTGTCACAGAATTGCTCATAAATAAAAAACTTGGCCCAATACATTTGCTGTATCTGATTTCCATTGTCCCTTAAGCAACAGGACTCTTGATCAGAGTGCTTAATACAACTTTTATGACTCTAGACAAAACAGTGAAACTTTGGGTCTGCTCCAAGTCTGCAGTAGAGTTAAACTTTCCGCTGTACGGGCATTCAGTTCTGTGTGTACACACGTGTGCACTCAAGCATATTCAACACTGAGTTTGAGCATTTCATAGTCTTGTGTATCAACATATTTCCTTGTGGTGGCTATTATGGTTGCAAGGACAAGTGGGGCATCTGTGACCTGACACACACAGCAAGGTGAGCAGAAATCACATTGGTGTAAATGCTACCAAAGAGCTCCAGATGGCTAGTGGATGGGGTCAGCTAAAGAGAGTTTTGGACAAAAGGGTATTTAATCGAACCTTGAGGCTCATACAGATGCTCCCAGGAGCAGACAAACAAAAGAGGACCCAGATGCAGGCCACAGTGGGCGCAAGATGTGAGCACGGGAAATCAAGAGATACGAAGGAAATGAAATAGCACTTCCCCGGAAGAGAATTGTGGGAAGTGTCCTAGGGGGGAGGGGGCGGTTTGAAGCTCAATTCTATAATTATTGAGTGCCAAACCAAAAACCTGAAATCCTGGGTAGAAGCTAACGGACAGAAAGAGGCAAGGATTTTGTGGGGAGAGTCTGGGATGTAAACTGAGCTTACAAAATTGATTCGACAAAAATGTCATATTTTTATTGTTTTAAAGGTTCGTTTTATTTTCAACTAACGCACTTAGAACTATAAGTATTTATGAGGTACTGTGTGATGTTTCAGTATGTGTCCATGTTGTGAAATGTTCAAGTCAGGGTAAATAGATCTTTTCTCTCAAGCAGTTGTTATTTCTTTTTTACATCGTCTCATATAAGCCTTTTTAATTTTTAAATTTTTCTTCATTATTTATTTATTTACTCAGAGAGAGGATTTCTTTACCTCTCTGGTTTGCCCAGCCTGGGCTTGAACTTGCTTTCAGAGTGTTGGTATTATAGGCCTTCATCCCCAGGGTCCAACAAGCCTTCTTTTAAAAAAATCCAACAACCAAGCAGTAGGTTAAAGGTTCTGCCTTTTTCGTGTCAGCTTTGGTATGGTAACAACTATGGCAGAATGTCCCAAACCACGTTTTACTCCTGCGTAGCAAGATGCTTTGTCTTTATTATAAAGGCAACATCTGAGGCCCCCTGATTGTTCATGCCTGCATCGTTTATCTCAATAGAGCAACAATTTTACAGCTGAGGTTTGAAATTACATCAAACAATGACAGTAGGAGACACAAGATCGATGCTCCATATCAAATTACCAGAAGACCTTCACCGTCACATTTTAAATTCTGCACACACACACACACACACACACACACACACACACACACACACACAGAAGAAAAAGTTTAAGATGTGCTTCAGAACTGAAGACCAAGAGCTCTCCTCACCATCGTCCACAGTACGTAGAACTTCTTCTTCTTCCCTTTGCCACAGCTTGTTCTTATAAAAGCTGCAGGTGGGCATGCCGGGACAGATGTGGAAAGCAGAGGTGAAAAGACACTTCTCACACCTGATAGCTGCACAGCTGTGTCGTATCCGAAGGGCAACATCACTGAGAATCATTTGGTTCAATTATCCCATAAAGGAAATAAACTGATTTTATCTTTATTCTGGTTTTCACTCATATTTTGCTTAAATTTCTGGACTGACAACTTTTACTTGGTTTTTAAAGAAAGTTGTTTTGGAAATGTCTATGTCACCAGATTGGCTAGCAACTAGTGGGAAAACTTTAACAATCCACTTGCTCTTTGCTCACCGCACCTCACAGCAAGGACACGGGCTCTGCCTCCAGCAAGGTCTCTGGAGAGAGTGGTCATGTCTCTCTCTGGAATATTCTCTAACCGCGACATGCTTAGATTCTTTGCATGTTCGCAGAGGGTCATACACTCCCCCCTCCCTCACACAAATAAAAATCAAATCAATGAAAGTTTAATCAAGTTGCAATTCAAAACATGACTACCATCTAATACCACTGTTATTGAATAAATACTGTACCTGGACCTCTGTTTCACTTTATCTTGTTGGTTTTGGCTCAATATTGCCAATGAAGAGAACAGTAGATTAATGATGATGGACGTATCTACGTTTGCCTTGAATGTCTGCAGGCCACTGAAAAAAATAAGGCAGGAAAGTTATATAAGACACCTTGTACAAGGTATTCAGCCGATCAATAGTATGTCATGTTTCTTTTGCCCTGACATAAATAAAAATTGAATCTCTCTAATGTACCTTTAAATCTTTTCCCAAGTCGAAGCCTGACAAACGGCACTGTATTTTCTCATCTCAACATCAAAAAACTAGAAAAAAATTGACCAGACACATTTTTAAAAAAATCGAAACAATAACCAAGAGGACTTAACCATTCTTCTTTGAAAGTAGTAAATAACTAGCTTGGGGTCAGGAAACATCAAGAGATAAAATTCATTGAAATTTCAGGATACCCATGCGATTGGGCCTTACACAAGACTTGCAAGAGAACTTTGAATTGTAAGCAGGATAAGATTGAGAAAATTCCCATAAATGCTTAGAAAAGGGACTCAGAAGAGGGTCAGACCTGGCAAGGTAGCAGGAAGGGGTTGTGAGTGAGCAGGAGGATCACTGAGGGAAGGAGAGATGGCTGGAGAGACCCAGGACCACAGGGGCGTTGCGAAGGAGGGAACGGGACATTCCTTACTGTCTAGGCTTCCCCTGTGCGTATGATCCTCTCCTGCGTCCACCTTGACCCAATGCGTGTATCGCTGTACGTTTGTGTGGAAATCAGAAGGACTCACGTAACGATGCAATCTGTACCAAGAGTCTATCTGTAGTGTTACCATGGTGCTGTTGGGAAGGAAAAATGGTCAGAATTATGGACTGTTGTTTATCCCATTTTCTGCGCATGGTAATAGCCTGACTAGCACCAGTAGAGGCTCCGCCACTTATCTCCTGTCCAACAACACAATGAGTTATTTGATTTCCGATGTGGATGATTCATTTGACAAGTGATGCATTAATTGCTTTAATTAGTTGACTAAGACAAATTATTAATGCCCCAGGAGCTCGTTGGGAAGGGTTAAGCTAGTGGAGTCGAAAATTAAGGACACATGTTCACTCCTGATTTCAAATCCATGCCTCGCTGATCTCAGCATGGTAACCTGCAGGCTTCCTCATGTTGTGACAGATGGGAGGCTTTATTCCTTTTTGAGGGTTGACTAATATTTCCTTGTGCGTATAAAATGGTGGGCTCGGGTATCTGTGGTGAGGGGCTTCCAGGACACACAGAATGGCAACATCCAGGAAAACTCCATTCTCTTACATTTCATGGCAGTCCCCCATGTTCTCCAAGTCACGCCAAGATCATACAGCGCTTTGCACACTACCAGGACTGCAGAAATAATAATTACACCGTATTTTGGGGAAACAAAGACAAAAATATGTCTCTATCTATTCAGTATGATTTTTCATTTCAAATCTTTTTCTATCAGTGACAGAATTCAAAGTTATAGAGCCCGTCCCCCACCCCAAAGTCACACACTCATCCTTCATCTTTACCCGTTCAATCAGTAGACACCACGACTCTGATATTCATGGCTCAACAAGTATGTACACGAAATCCCCCTCTGTAGACCCTGGTCATGTACAGTCATTTTTATTAAGATAATTACAAATTGAAAAAAAGCAGTTATCGATGTCGGAACTATTGCTTCTTAGTAAACCAAATACTTATGTGATGTTCAAATTCCAAATGTTGGCAAATACTGCAATGAAATGTGACTAGAAAATTAATAGGCTGGCAGTCGGTGTACGTGAAGAGAAGTAGTGTTGGGCACTTTGGGTAGCGGGTGTTACACTCGCCATAGCCAAGGCACCTGACACACTCGTACCTCACAGCATTTGCCTCTTACTTTTTTGTTTCATTGTACGCTAAATAAAATGGTGAATTCAGGTGCAGGAGGAATGGCCCTGTGGTTAAAGCACCTGCCTAGCAAGCACAAGGCCCTGAGTTCAGTTCCCCACCTGTCTCAAAGACCCTGTCTTAAACAAAATCAAATAAAAACTGATAAATTCATATATATATATATATATATATATATATAATTGTTTTAAATAATTTAACATTTAGTAAGATTGAAATATACTTCCAAAAATTTTAAGCTTACATTTTATTAGCACAAGCAGAGGTATAATTATAAATATAACGATTTACACAATTTTTCAAAAATGTTTAATTTCTAATTTTATATATAAAAATGCTTAAATAGCCCATGATAAGACATTGACTACATTTGAGGTTCCTTTAAGTGTTTTGCTGTTAGAGGCCACTTGTAGAATCTAATATCAGTGAATTTATACATTTCTTTCCTAACTATGGCTTGCCATTTCCGACCTCTTTTATAGGACAATGCCTTCCCAGAATTTCTGTTTGTATGTGTCCAGTAGCACTCAGCAGATAATATAGATGCACTAGAAGACACAGTTTCTGAAGCCAAATCATGAAGCCGAGTAGTTCTTTGTTTAGTCCAAAGAGCAGTTTTCTATTACCACATAAACTGTTCGCCTTACAGAGCACAGGTGGCCCTCCAGGCCAGCCTCCCATCACCTTTAACCTTGGAAGAGGGCCTCCTCGCCTTTCAGATGCTCCCCCACCTCGGCAGTGCAGTGAGCAAGCGGCGAGTGCACACGCTGAGCGCACACGCTGTTCTTCAGCTCCGCGCTTTCCCGCCATCCACTCACTCCGGCCAAGTGAGGTACGTGATTCTAGCTGAAACCGCCGAAGCCTACCAAATAGGCAATCTTATGGCACAGCAGCTTCCCTTCTGCAATGCGGTTCGCCTGAGAAAATAAAATCGTCGCTTTAGCACGTTCGATAGTACAGTGCACTCGGCTTTGCGGTTCACAGAGATCAACCAATTTCTGGCCTGTTTTAGCACTCTTCCAAGGGGCTTCCCAACGGGGTGGCTACCTGTGGAGTCTCACCCACATACACTAAGATGGAGACTCCGAGCTGGGCTTACAGGCTGCGCCTTGGCGAGGAGGGTGGCTGGCACGAGCGTACACCTGTCAGGGTCACACTGTCAGCGGCTCACTTCCAACCCAGGCCTCGTGTTCTCATGACATGCTCAGCCATGGACTGTGCAGTGGGTCAACATTATGATGTTGGTTTAAATCTAGTAAGTCCCTCAGAGAATTTCTAGTTTTTGCCAACATATCACTAAATATGGGTCGCTTTTGGTTTTACCTGTTCTTTCTTCTATGTTAATAACATCTATATATCAGGCTGGGGGTAGCTTAGTGATTAGAGTGCTTGCCGAGGAAGCTTGAGGCCCCGTTTTACTCCTCCAGCACAGCATACTGGCTGGATATAGTGGCACACGCCTGTCATCCCAGCACTGGGAAGCTGAGGCGGTAGGATGGCCATGACTTCCAGACCAGCCTGTGCTTCCGAGTGAGTTCTAGAACAGCCTGAACTGTAGATCAAAACTCTGTTTCAAAATAAAATAAAACATAAAAAATAAAATGAAGTTGAATTAAGTTTGGGGGCCTAGAATTTTGTATAAAATAGTATTTTATAACCATAAAATTATTTTTGAAATTGTATCTTCCATAAATACAGAATTTTGTGTTATCTATTATCATCCCAAGATATATCTAGATGTAAAATGGTAAATGAATTACAATTTAAGAAAATTTAAGCTTATAAAGCAGCTTAATTTGGCATAAGTTAATCAGTGGTTAAATTAATTTTCTAAGTCCCTTTTTGAGGAATTCAATTTTGATGGTTATTTCGTGCAAGACCAAGGTGACAGCCCTGCGGGACAGTTTGTAGGTCTCGCTGTCTACATAAGGCCTCAGTGCGCGGTGTGGTTGGGGGACAACCTGGTCTCTTGATCTTCACAAGGAGTTCAACCCCTGCGCCTGTTTCAAGTACAACTGACAGTCACATGTAGCTGTTGGAGATTTGAGCTTGGTCCAGTAAGACAGAGGAAGCACTTGGGACACAGCGCTTTGTTCAATTTTGATCTGTTCAAATTTAAAAACTGTCATGGCGTCATTTCACACTTTGCTGGCTTGCTGAGACTATTTGCAGTTTGACAACTTAGATCTCATTGGGACAGGCTGTGTGCGTCAATGATTTTGAGGCTAAAAGAGGGGAAAGAGAAGTAAAATATCTCAGATGTTTATGTTGGATAATTTCTGAATGATGATTTTGAATATATGAGTGAAATGAAGTATAGTATTAGAGTTTATTTCATCGCTTTTTTTCCTTTTTTAATGTGGCCACTGTTTTTTCATTTGTTTTGTTTTGTTGTTGTTTTATTTTTCTTTTGTTTAGCAGTACTATAAATTGCACACAAGGCCATCACTGTAAGCTACATCCCCAGCCCATTTTTGTTTTATATTTGAGGCAGAGTCTTGCTGAGTTGCTTGATTGCCCCGGTGGGGCTCGAACTTGCCACCTTCCAAAGTGCTGGGGTTCCAGGCCTGCTCTGGCCACTTGGGTTTTTATGTGCTTTCGTTCTTGTCCCCCAGCGTCTCTCTGCTGGCTCAGAGGCAAGGCTACCCTCACAGTCTCTTCACAGACATAAGCTCAGCAGTCAGTGCTCATGCAACTTCGATTTCCCAGGCTCCTTAGCTCCTTCCCGCCCTCATTTTCAAACTCATCCTTTGCTGGCAAAAGGACAAATGGATATAATTAAACCAAATAATATGTGTGAAATCCCAACTGCAGCACTCAGTCTGTGTGTTTTCATGTGCTAAATATTTCTAATTCTCATCACTACCTTCAATTAAATATTCAAGACATTAAGTTAAATGCCAGAGGATGTTCAATGCTAATGATTCAAAAATTATTCCTAACTAATGAGCAATAATTAACTCTCAGGTCAGTCAACAGCTCTGTACTGAGAAGTTACCGTGCGTAAGGAGCCATGCCACAGTGCAACACAGGAGACTCACCCACCGCAGAGCCCCTGCCGACAGGTGCAGAAGGGATGTTCCCAGGAAATCGGTCCTCTACTTCCCACGGGAGCGGTCAGCGCAAGGGCCGGTTACACGTTTGGTGGTGGCATGGTATTGTGAGACTTGGCTTTTGGTTGCTTATTTTAAAGAAGGTAATGTTTGCAAAACAAAACAGCACCTATTCACACATAAAACATGCAAAGTGAGAGTGGGTTTTTCTCATGCGCCAATAACTGCAGTTCAAGTAGTTTCATGCACTTTCAATTAATAAATAGTGCGAAACTACTGATCAAGTGGACTGATTAAGATGGGTAAGATTTCTGTCCTTTTCACTGCTTTACCATTTACTGTATTGTGCGGGATTCAGTGCACCGCCTCCGTTTGCCCCTTGAGTACAGGCAGGGGGACCCGGGATGTTTGACATCATGCCGAGGAGGGACAGTTAGATAACTGTGGTGGACTTTTGCCTTTGTCCCTGTTTTAGAATGGGGAAGCTTAGCAGTGGCAGCAACGTGGATTCCTTCGGTTGGTGACAAGTTCACTTAGGACTTTCTAGAGATCAGATTGGTGATAACACGTACAATGTCCCTACGGAATACGGCCCTGGCCGCATCATACAGGAAACAGGCCAGGAATGGTTGGATTTAGAATGGATGATCTTATCATCAGTTCTTGTTTATTTGCACACATGTGTGTATATGTGCATGCACATATGTGTGTTTTATAATCTCGGTGGGGAGTCACACTTGCACTTTAACAGTGTGTCCCTAAGATTTAAAGAAAGGTACAGAAGCTTCCTGGAGTAAACACAGCTATTTTTGAAGTGTTATGTTCTCACACAGCAGTCTGTTACATGGCGGCACTTTAGTTCTCCATAGTTAATGAAAGTGAAAACAATAAGAAGTGTGAACTATGGCGAATGGGCTTGTGACAGTGACTCTGTTTCTGTCCCTAGTGGCCCTAGGACTGTTTTTACAAATCCTAGGTGGAATTCCCTTGCTGGAGAAAAGCAACTAAAAAAATCCCTATCTTCTTTGCTTATTACCACACCTGACATGGGCTCTAAGCCCCTGGCTCACACCTGAGTCTGTCCTCAGGGGCAGGAAAATGGCATCCCAGGGATGGGACACTTGTGCTCCGATACTTCTGAGCAAAGTCCGCCACTGTATGTTCTCAGGAAATTTTAATTTCATTTCAAAAGTTCTGGAAAGCTAAATTGAGCATCTTTGAATTTGAATTTTGGCATATATGCCCCCAAAGACTTTTTGACAAATGCGTAAGCCACAGTAGACTTTTACATTTTGTCAATAGAAGAAAAACATTTTCTGTATTTGACAAGTAACTCAGTGTTGCGTGCAGGTTGGGGCTTGTCATCTTCACCCACTCTGGTCATTCTGGATTCTGAGTGCTTGCGGGAAAGGCCCCTATCCTCCTCTCAGCCCTCCTAACGCGTACTTGGCGTGTTAATCAGCCTTCTCCTCCCTGGAGCCTGACGCCTGACGAGTGCAGCTTAGGGGAGGAGAGGTTCGATTCGGCTTAACCTTTCAGTCCATGGCCGACTGACTCCAAGGCAGAAACACAGCAGAGCGTGGCTGGGCGAAGTTGCTCAGTTCATGCTGGCCAGGAAGCAGAGCAGGGCAGGAGCTCCAGAGAGGAGGTGGGTGGGACCGGACACAGGCGCCGTGGTCCTCCGCCACAGCCTGCCCAGATGCGCCCAATGGTGGGTGTTACTACCCTCCCAGGTGGCTGTCAGGCCAGTTGAGGTGACACAAGGGTGCTTAGCCTCCACGATTGGCAAATCAAAATTGCCAATATGATGCAATATGAAGTTTTAAGTGGATATACACGGTGAGCTGACTAAACCAATTACCTTAATGCTCACCTCACATAATTCTTTTCCTTTTCTTTTGAGGCAAGGTCCTGGTCTGCAGTCCTGGCTGTTATGTGCACCAGGTTGGCCTCAACCGCACAGCAACCCTCCTGCCTCAACTTCCCTAAAGGTGGGATTGTGCCTAGCTGACGTTTACGTCGTGCTAGGAGTTGAACCCGGTATCGTACTGTAACCACTGAGCAAGGCCCTAGGCTCACGTAATTCTGCTGAGAATGTTTATGAATGTTTATGATGAATCTTCCAGCATTCCTTAAGCATACAGTACGTTCTCACTAACTGCAGTCACCAGATTGTATAATAGGTCCCCAGAACTGACACTTCCTGTGTAGTTGCCATGTTTTCTTCTACTGTATAGGCTGTATTTTCTATATTTCCTTTGTTGTGCAGAAGCTTTTGAGTGTGATGCAATGCATTTGGCCATGACGGCATTCGTCATCAGCTGTGTTGAGGTCATACCCAGAAGGTCACTGGCCTAAACCATGCCAGGAAGTGCTGGCCCTGTGTTTTTGTCTGGCAATTTTACAGCTTCTGTTGTGAATCTGAGGAATCCAATTCTTTTTCAGCTGATTTTGCATATGAAGCAAGAAAAAAAAATCCCAGTGCCATTGTCCTGTTGTGAACATTCAATTTTCCCAGCATCCTTTGTTGAAGAGACTTCTCTTTCCTTCGCATGGGTTCTTTGAACAGACTATGTCCCAGAAATAAGCTCAATCACTTCCAACCTGTTGCAACACCCTTTTTAAAGTGCGTGGAGAAAGGAAGAGACACTGAGGGAGGGGAGAGGACAGGAAGGAAGAAGGAAAGAGAAAAAGGGAAGAAAGAAAGTGGTCAAAAGGCAATCATGTTAGGGCACAATTTCCCCTAATGGGATGCAATTAAAGTGTTAATGAATCTGTAGCACATACATACTCAAATAAAAATGCAAGCCTAAGTGTTTGCTATAGCAGATGTTACTTCATCTTCAACCTTGAAAAGAGGTTGCTACACCCAGTGCCTCTCGAATAAAGAGATAGACAACAACTGCTGAAAAACGCACACGTTTCCTGGTAGTGCGAGTGCTACATATTACAAGCCCATATATATATAATTGGGAGTGATTAGACAATTGCTCTCTCAAAAGCCAGGGCTGCGACAAAGTGCCAACAGCGGAAAACCACGCTCAGCCTTGGAGTGTTCCCCACAAGGTCTTGCAAAGAGCCTGGTGATTTCCTTCAGTGCATTACGCATTTCCTTCGCACATTGATTTGCTCATCCGTGTTCATCAAGCGCCATGCGGTGAGCCTGGGTCTATGTTGTTGCTCTGCCATGCTGGCTGTAATAAATAATAAATCTAGGTGCCGTGTGTGAGAAGAGGAATTCCCTGACTTGGGTTCCTTCACATCAGAAAAAATAAACCTAGGTCAACATAAATCTTTGGTTATTTTCCTGAGTCATCTATTTGAATACATAGGAAGGGAGGGGGAGGTGACATCATCTCTCTGTTGGCTACAGAGCAATGACAGTTTTAGGTAGCACCTCGGAATTTCTAGAGACTTCCCTAATCATCAGATCTGATAACACCGTGATCAAGTATTAGAATGTGGGGAGGATCTGTAATCTAACATCACACAGCCAGGATGGGACAGAGGCGGGAGCTGACTCCGCTCTTCCTTTCTGAACTCCCAAGGTGCACGTTCCGCTGTTCCGGGAGGGAACCTCCGCCTCCAGCCCTGTCTGTGTGGCTCTCTGCAGGCGGGAACAGCGCCCCTGCGCTTCTGAAGGCATTTGAGAAGCAGCAGCACCCCTAGGTTTCAGGTTTGAGTCTTAGTTGCCCGTCCAATGCCATATTGCTGGCTCCGGGTGCTGCAGACTCAGCCCATTCTATGGAGTATCATGTTGACAAAGGAGTTGAAAGTGGATCCGGTTTACCTGCTGACCGATCAAGAGTCAAAATAGGAAAATGCTTGACTCACTCATTGAAGGGCGATGTCTAGCCAGAGTGAGATGAAGTCAATGCAGAAAAGGTATTTGTAGTAAATTCTCCTGGCCTCCAGTTCAATCTTCAAGTTGTTGCTCAGAGAAATTTGCATTTGTCTGAATATGGAAAGTGTAACCGTATTATGCCATGTCATAAGAGGCTACGTATAAATTTAAAACAGAATTTATTAAATTTGCCTTTCGTGGAAGGTTGATTCCTTTCATTAGCCTGGCCAGTATCTTGTGTCCTTCTTGTCAGACTTAAATGGGAAGCCGCATTACAATCCCAAGGTTTCTTGAAGGTCATCAAGGGAGAAGGAAGAATGCAAGTGACTTTGTTTGCAGAGTAGTGTGTTAGACTCTGCGATGAGGACGCACCTGTCTGTCTTTTGCCTCTTTCTCTAATGCTTGATTCTAAGCTGATAAGCTGTTCTCAGCTTGTGATTTGCTGATTCCTTATTGTAAAAACATCAATTGTTTGTCTAAGTTGTAGGCATGGGGATGGCACTTCTTAACAATGTGGCTTATTTACGCTGTGGCAACCATGGCAGTAACTGCCATCAGTCTGGGCTTGGCATCTTTCAGGCACTTTGCTGGACTTTAAATGTATTTGGTGTTTCAAGCTTCGCTAGCCGAGGGGTTCTGCCTCTTCTCTCCCTTGCAGATGAAAATTCTACTGCCCCAGAGGGTCTTCACAGCCTTCGGGATCTCTCTCTGGAGTTAACCCACTCTGTGTGGCTCCACGCTCCGTGTCCGCTAGTCTGTCTGTCTGTGTGGGATATTCACAGACTCTTCCTGGCCTTGCTGCCAGCCAGGATGAGCCTTTTCTCCCCTCAAAGTGCTCTTTCCATTAGTATGCGTGTGCAACCCATAATGCTTACACTGAACGCGGGGGCCAGTGCGTACGCACTCGTCCTCGTCACCTTTCCCTTGCTTCTGTTTGCTCACCTCCTTCCCATCCCGCCTCTTCCCGCACACATCTCCCTCCCTTTCCCACGCATTTTCTCTCCTTTTTATTTTCTCTCTTATTTGTTAATACTCTCCTCTTACTCTTTGGTTTTCTCCTAGTAGAGAAGCTGTACAAATTTTAACTATCTGTTTTGGATTTATTTCACTAAGCATAGTGGTCTCAAGGTGATCCATTGTCCTGTAAATGACTCAGATGTGTTATTTCTTTATGGCCGAGTGGGACTCCGTTGGGTATGGACACCTGGTCTTTATCCATCCAGCCAACAATGAGCAAACACACTGGCTGCTTCCACGGTTCAGCGATGAGAGCTTGTACGGGCATCAACATGGTGTGTAACATGATGTCTTTAATTCTGATGGAAGATACCTAGAAGAAGTCTAGCTGGGTCAAATGGAATTTCTATTTTCAGCTTTTTGAGAAGTCACTCTATTGATTTTCATAGTAATGGTACCAGTTTACAGTCCCATCAACAATGTGTCAGTAGAAGGGTTCCTGCTTCCCTACAGTCTCATCAGAATTTATTGTTTCTTGATATTCAATTTTTTTTTTTTTTGAGATAAGGTCTTGTTCTGCAAGCTTAGGCTGACCTTAGACTCACCACAGTCCTCCTGATTCAGCCTCCCGAGTGCTGGAATTACAGGCATGCGCCACCATGCCTGGCTTATGTGGTACTGGGGAATTGAACTCAGGTACTTAGTACTTGACTTAGTGCTTGCTAGGCAAGTGCTTTAACTGCTGAGCCATTCCTTCAGCCCATGTTTCTTGACTTTTTAATAAGAATGCAAGTGAGGTGAAGTCTTGGAGTTGTATACATAGCTCTGTGTTTGCTTCCCCATGTGCACATTGGATCCTGAATCTGGAATATCATTCTTTGCTATATAGACATTTGTGCTTGTTTTCTGTAAGGATTTCATAAGTCCCCCTGCCAATTGTAATCCTTCTAACGTAACTAGATGATCACTTTTCTGTGGCACGTTCTGCTTCGTGACTGTCTTACAGCCCTGTATTGTTGTAGAGTAGTTGCAGTCCGGGGTGGAAGTGCAGTGTGCCTGACTTCTGTCCCTCAGGCATTCTGCAGCCCCTACCCCAAGATTTGATTCACATGGCCTGTGACCCAGCCAAGCCAAGGCCCTCGCTGGACTCGGGGTCCTTTGTATGAAATCTCCTCCTTCCTCTTCTTCTTCTCTTGTGTTTCTTCTTCAGGGTACTAGGGATTGAACTCAAGGCCTTCATACTGAACTACATCCTCATCTGTTTTTATTTTTATATTTTTATTTCTTTGAAAATTGACCCAGACTCAGTGGTGCGGGCCTTTGTTGTCTATTAATTCTTTGATTTTTCTCCCCCAGGTGTGTCATGCACCACCATGTCCAGCCTATTCGGTGCTGAGATTCAAACCCGGGGCCCCCTGCTTGCGAGGCAAGCACTCTTAACCACACATTTTAGGTCTACACTGAGCTTGAAGTGCCACCTTTGTGCCTTCACCTCCCAGAATGCCGAAGTCACAGCATGGATAGCTCAAATCTTCTTGAAATATCAGCTACGTAAGTTAAGCCTTCTGTCATTATAATACCTAAGATAATGAACTTGTCATAAGAAAACGTTGACATTGGATTATAGTTTTGGAGGTTCCAGTCCATGTATTCTTTGTTTCTGTAGCTTTGGGCTTGTTGTGGGGCAGCACATCATGGCTGGAGGATGTGGTGGAGTAAGCCCAAATGTCCTGTGGCCAGAAAGCATGAGAGAAATAAGAAATAGCTGCAGTCTCACAATCCCACAGAAGTCATGTCTTCAGGTACCTAAGGTCCTCTCACAAGGCCCCACCTTGTCAAGGTTCCGACACTTTCCCATTGTGTCACATTTGGGGCCGTGGAGAGTTCAAATTTTTAAAACTTGGGTCTTTGAGGTACACTGAAGGCAAGATTGAAACAGTAGCGCCATTTTTGTGTGATCATTCTTTCCCCGACCTTCCATAGCACATGATCTGCACCTTCAGTTACGGCCCTTCCTGCCGTTAATATTATCCTAGGATGATTTCAGCTTGCTTTTCCTACCAGAATGTAGGTTCCTTGCTATAGAAGATTCCTTCAGAAGTTGAAATTGAACCAAGTTCTGAATACAAGTAATGCCTTTGGGAGTTGAATTTCTCTGCGTGTAGGAGGGCCAGTACTACAGATGGAGCCCAGAACTTTCAGGCAGAGCTACATCCCAGGCTATTTGCAGTTTTGATTATGAGATGGAGTCTTGCTAAGTTGCTACACTGCTCAATCTGGGCTCACTCATGTGATCCTCCTGCCTCAGCAACCCAGAATCCTAAGATTGCAGAACTGCACCACTGCAGCTCAGTGTGAAGGTCTTGGGCTCAATCTCCAGTACCACAAAGGAAAAAAAAAAAAAAAAACCAAACTCTTACACGAGAATGGAGTGGAGATAAGAAAAGGGAAAGAGGAAGTGAGTGTGTATTTGAACCTGATCATTCTTAAAGAAACTGATACTTAATGCCTCTTGCATCTCCAGAAGAACTTGTAGCACGTCTTTTTGGGGGCAAAAACCTGAGTTGTTTCCATGCCAGTTCTCTGCAGCTCTGGTCAGTGGCCACTCCCTGGTAAAAGGAACTTCCCAGCTCTCCCAACCAGGCTCCTGCATGCATGTCAAGTCTTCATCAGACTGAGAACCATTCAGTGTACTTGGGGCATGTCCATGCAGGGGCGGAAGGGGTGTGGGAAATGGTGTGGGTGTGCCTGACAGGGTTTGCATGCACTCCAGAATATAATCCTGAGACTGGCCTCGGAATCCTTCGTAGTGTGTGCGACTCTGACGGTGTTCCATGCATGCATCCACCCATTCTTGTAAAGCCGGTGCCTGTAAGGGCCCGGGCCTTCTCCTAGCAGTAGGGAAAGTGCCCATGAAGCTCCTGGATGTGGCATGAAATCACACAGAGCTTTCACTTCAGAGATCATTGGAGAAATAAGCAGAAGAACAACTAGAAGGGACAGGTGCCCCCTCGATGACATGGGGACACTCTAGAGGAAGTGGCTTCTGAGGCAGGGTTCTAGCGCACAGAGCAGCTGTGTGAGTATTTGGGTAGTGGCACTCCATAACACATAGGCTGACCATGGGACCTGTCTTTCTCCAGAGTGGATGCCCGAGATCACATTAAGGGGAGGAGACGATGACATTGAGGGCCTCTGTCCTACCTGCTTCTGTGAACACATTACACCGTTTACTGGAGATAGATCACCTTGTCATAGAAATTCTGAAAGTCAGTTTTCTCGTCTAATTTGTTGTTATCAGTAGTTACATAGATCCAAAATTCTGTCACAGAAATTTTGATAACCGCTTCTTGTATCCCACTAGTTCTTACAATTTTCCATGTCTGTGTCTTTCCAGAAACCTTCTGTTTTGCTTTCCCGCCTGTGAACTAGGGAACAACCCAAGAGCCAGAGTAAGTCTCCCGCCTTTGCCTCTTTCAAATCTCTCAGACCCCAAATTACCTTTGACCCTTTTCTCTTCTAATTAGTCTTGATCATGCCACCAAGCGCTGATCTTGAGTCCCTGCTATTCTGCCCAGGCAATTCTACCTAGATAGCACTGCAAATTCTAAGATCAGTGATCCAACAGTGAGCTCATGAAAAGTCCACAAGGTCTCTGGTATGTTTCAAGATGTTTCCATTCCTGTCTGTGGTACCAGCCTTTCCTCAGTGGTCCAAGCAGAAACATCTGCCATTCTACAGTTCTCACGTTTCCCTGACCACATCATGAACATTCATATCTTGAGATCCTCTTCAAAGTTTCTTTTTCCTTAATTTTCCCAGGATGCACATACTAGAATGTTCTTGTTCAAAGTCCTTGAGGATCTCACCCCTCGTTTGGATACCGAATCCAACTGTCTGGCCATCGAGGCCCATTAAGGCCGACTTGAACTTATTCTTCTAGTCCCAGCCTTCCCTCGCCTCTTCGGTAAACTCACTTCCTTTCCAGTCGGCTCACACTCTCCCTACACACGCGCACGTCTGGAGTCTCATCTTGCCCTTTGGTCTCATTGCATATGCATTCTGTTCAGTTCCTGTTGGTAAGGTTTATGTTCCTTAAAAGTTCACATCTTCCAGAAGACATGTCCAGCGCTTGGCCTTAAGTTGTGTTTCTGGACCAAAGAAAATTTGCGAAGGGATTTTTTGCCAATTGGCTTCCAGGTTGATGTGTCTGGCCTTGTGTCTCCCTTCCACCTTTGTTTCTTTTAAATTTACAAGTGCGACAGCAGAAGACGATTCTTCCCTCCCATCATCCTGTTCAATGAATTTTGGTTTTCTCTCAAAGAGGTCTGAGCCTTGAAGAGAGTTGATTATCAGAGGGTGAGTGTGACTGAGACACAGACACATATTGGTAAATTGCCCGGAGTAATCCCCTACTAAACTGTCATGAGGAAAGACAGCTACAGGACCCATTTCCTGAAAATGTTCTCTTCTTAGCACATGGCATAACCCTGAAAGTCATACTTGTGGAAGACTGCAAACGGAGTAGTTCAGAGGTGATAGAGAAGCACATGTCTCCGGCTCCCTTAGTGGGCCATGTAGATGGGAAATTTGCAAGCAGAGCTTTGTACACCTACAACTGAGGTAAAGGAGAAATGCTACATCAAGAACAGGCGTCCCTGCTTCGTGATTGGGCATGTGACAGTGCTTATGGTTTCGTATAGTTGTTTCCTTATTTTTCCTGGAGGGATTTTTTTAGGTTATGATGTAATATTTCAGGTGTATGAATTCACTAGATTACTTCTCCAATGGAAGTAGGTGTGCAGTGGATGTTTACTACTGATTACAAAAGCATTTATCTTTTTAAAAAAATCTTCATTTTCCCCACAAAATAATAAATAAATTAGTGATTAAAAGATCACTTCATCCTTCAATGTGTACTTTTGAAAATGTTTCTCTTAGGGGAGGCTAAACTACTTTGAAGTAGGTGGAAAATGTTGACTACTAATGAAATGATCACATGGGTAAGGTTGGTAATATCTGGGAGTACCTTAGAATACTTGTAATTTGTGTTGTGAAAAACATTAGTGAATAGTGCAGTTATTTTGGGTTTTCCAGTTATATCAATTTGTTTTATGATACTTTGTATATAAATGAAACGATCAATCATATAATTTCAAGATAGTGTAAATTACATGGTATGTTCATGTAATTCCATGGTATGTCCCTCTGAGCCAAAAATAATAATTTGAAGTTTCCATCCTTTCATCTCCAAAGCAAAGGGGACAAGTCTGTTACTATCAGATACCGCATGTATCTGTGCTGATTCTACTTTATACTCTGTGGTCATGTTTTGGTTCTCATGAGATATTGCCATTCTTCATTTATCATTTCTGGTGGAAAAATGAACGATTCTCTGTATATATATATACTTATAGATGAGTAGGTAGACATATATCTATACATAATAGCACATTTTGTATTTTTAAAGTATTATTTCTGGAATATAAATTGTTCAAAGTATATATTGAGTTATGCTGTCTTGAATGCATTGCAGAATTCATGCCCTCTAGGTATTATAACTGCTGTGCTTTACTGTGTACAACAAGCAGGATAAGCAGGATGGCGCTGGTCCAGTGAGGCAGTTGGTATATATTTGTCACCATATGTCCCTGATAACCCGATGAGGTCACTAGCAGCAGGTGAAGCAATTTATCCAATGTATGACCAAAAACCCCTGCTGCCAGATTTTGGCAAAAAATCTGCTCTTCTATTGTAAGACTGAACTTTTCAAATTTTCTCCTTGGATACTATATACAATTCTCTTGAAAATGCATTGACTTCATTTCTAGTTGACTTTTTAAAAGAGGTCAATTTTAAGGGGCAAGTTCACCATGATCTTTTGTTATCGAACAAAGTAGTGTTGCCCCTATTTTCTTGTGTATTCATTAGTCATTAATTATTTGACCCAAGGTGACAGTTAAGAGGATGAAAAAGTGTTTGGGAACAAGGGAATGGGGAGAAAATTGGCAACTGGGCAAAGTCCAGAAATCTCAGGCATATGATTAAAATCCTATGAGACTAATGTAGTTATTGCTCCATTAGACAAATGGATTCTGTCCTTCAAGATCATGAGCCTGTGGGACATGGGAATGCCAACCAGACTGTGATGACGCTTCACCCAGACCAAGTGTTTCTTGCATAAATGAAGATCCATTGGAGAACATTCTAGAATGTGCTTTCAGTTACCTCTTTGGTGGCGGTCAATGTTAACGGGAATTTTTAAAACTTTTCTTAGGAACATGTGAGTATGATAGGCAAGTATCTGGTGCCAACTTACGTTTCATTTCAGGGCTTTCCACAGTAAAATAGTGCTGATTGCAGACTGTGGGGGTTTTTTTTGGCTGTTTTTTGTTTGTTTGTTTGTTTGATGTGTTGCTGGGAGTGGAAACTAGGGTCTTCACACTGAGCTGCATCTCAGCCCATTTTTTATTGTATTTTAAAAAATTTTATCACATGTCCTTGTTAAGTCACTAAGCTGCCCAACCTGGGTTGTATATGTGGTCCTCTTGCATCAGCCTCAAAGAGTCCTGGGATTACAGGTATGTAAGCTGATTTTGAATTATTTTAGCGGTGCGCTAGTCTGAAATCAGCTGAACTAACACCCATTTCTGTTTGCTTCTTGTATACTTGAACATAGGACTTTGTAGAAATTTTGAATTTCCCATGTGACTTTATGGTTTAATACCAGTCTGCCCAAATCATACATTTTCTAGTGTTTGGGAAGGCTATTTTGACCTACATTAGAGGAGGAAGAAGGAAATTGTTTCTATTTTCATGCCAAATCCCAGGGAGCAGGGTTTCCTACCTTGCGGTTGATCATTTCCAATAATTACAGGTAACTGATGTGTTCACATGAGAAGCCAGAAGAAATCAACACGGAATTAGGGAATTGGTTTCTGTTGGAAGTTACTCAACACCTCATGAAGTTACTTATGCAATAAACTAAGTAAAATTTAGACTTTTTGGATCCTTTCCCATAGAAACTTGCATTGTTTTTAGGATTAGGAAAAAAATGATAATAAAAACAGAAAATATAAGTGACCAATAAATATGGGAAATAATCACTTATTATTATCAAAGTAATTCACAGTTAATAATGATGGCCTTCTAATTTAATTCCCACACGAATTTGTAGAGAGCGTTTGGACTCAGTGAACAAGAATACCGCGTCATACTAGGATACTGATAAAACCTATTTCAAAATTAATTTGTTTTACCGAACGTACAAATACTCATGGATCTTGACGTAGATTTTTCATGTACCGTTAGCTGCACTAGAGAAACAGCAAACTGCTGAGGAGTGGTCTCATGAAATCCTTGGTAACAATCTTAAAAAGCCAGAAGTTGCATACCGGCCAACAAGGAGGACCCCGGCGTTTCTGTGTGTGATGCTCCCACTGCCAAGAGTGCTGGCTTTCTCGGGGTTCAGCATAGAAGAAAAATATGAAAAAGTCGATGTGGCTCTTCGCCGGCAGACTCCATCATGGTTGAGCAGATGAAACACCAAGCTATAAATAATGAATAAAGGGACAGTTGGAGCTACAGAGCTCCTCCGGCAGTTGGAACACCTTTAGGATCCTTCCTGCCTGAGCATCCTAGTGAATCTTGGGAAACAAAACAAAGCAACAAAACCAAAAAAGAAAACAGTCAACAAGGTGCAATCGCTTTTGTTTATTTCGTCTTCTGGTTTGGAAAAGGCTCCCGGCCTCTACGTGGGCTCTTTCCTCTTAGCATTCTTTCTTTGCACTCCACCACGGTGCCTCTGCACCCTTGTGAATTATGAGGAGCCTCTGGCTTTTCCTGGCTTCTTTTCCATGTAATCTGCGAACTAGAAGCGGGACCACAAATGGTGAGCGTTTAGAGGCAAAGAACTGAACTGAAAAGAACAGGCCACGTGGAAGCCCTCACACGTAAATGCCAAGAGAACACCCAAATTGAGGAGTGGGAGGAGAAGTACCCGGGGCTGCGGGGCTCTGTACTTTGGCCTGCTGGAGGGAGCTAACAGTATGTACGTTCATTCGAAAGAGATTCCTAACCAAGTGGTTTGCAGCACAAAAGAATGAGTAGGTGTGCTGCTCATCGGTGCTGATTTACTCCTGCCTGCTGAAGGACAGCGTCGCATTTTCAGGAGATCTACTGACAGCAGCAGCAACAGGGCTGTAATCAACCTGTGTGAGTGATTCCATCGACAAACTCCCGCAGGGGGCACTGTGCAACCTGGGAGATGCCGGGGCAGCCTTGGCCCTCCTCCCGTTGTGGTCGGGACTCTGAAGGGGAAGCTGATGATGTCTAGTTAAGTCCAGAAGGTGGCAGCTGTTTGTGTATCATCTTTCTACAAGGCGATTAAGTATGAAATGTGGCCAAAGCTTATGATAAACATTGAAATTTCAAAAATATACAGTAAAAGACACATTGCCATTCTTCTAAATACTCCCCGTTGCTTTAAACACACCCCTCTATTCTTAGTACTTTCTGGACAGTTCTGGAAGTCCTCGTTCCTGAGTGTCCTTACGAGTTGTGGAAAACGTGCTTGTGTGTGTATGCGTGTGTGTAATGCTGTTGCTGAGCGCCATCCAATGGAAGGACAGACTTGTGAAAACAAAATGCGGCAGTGTGCTTTTGTCCAATTTATTCCCTGGACCTGCCAATGTGCTGCTTTTGGCTCTTCCCCAAAATAAAAATGATGATAAAAGGTCAATGTTTTGGGTTGATTCGGGACATTGGGGCAGCCATAACTGAAGACACTTGCAAAAGAGGACTTCCAAGACTTGTTTAGAAAGTTACGTGGGATATGTGTGTTCAAACTGAAAGAAAAGTACTCTGAGCGGTATAGTGACAACATGTCTTTTAGCGTAATAATTTCTTTTAATATTTAAAGGTTCACTCCAGTTTTTGGTTGCATATCTCAGTCAGATTTGGTCACAAGACCATCCCGTCTAGGGGGTACAGTTTCAGGAGTTACAATTGTTTACTTCCTCCTTCCTCCTTCCTCCTCTCCTGATTTAATCTAAGAGGAGGGAGGAACTAATCGTACATATGTTAGGATAGGGAATTGGAGGTGAGGGGTTTTGATTTTGTAGTATCTTCCTGGATAAAGAGAGCTAGTGAGCATTCTAAAGCCAAGGGAACCAGGCAAGCTGCCCAAAATCAAATATTGGCTGCAAACATTTGGCTATTCTCTACAAATTAATTATTTTATTCATCCAACCGTGTTATACTCCTGATCGCTTGGAACCGAGAAATGCCTATTACTGAGTCCGCTACAAAAGCTCCCTGGCTCCAGTCTGCCTTCATTACATAGGTCTAGCTGTCGTATGTGGAGCAAAATTTAAAACACAAGTTCGTGATGTGCGGATCCTTTCCCTGAGACTCAGGGGGAATATGTGCTTTGGGTAAGTGTTTCTCACCAGGGGCCCAAGCAGTCGGATCACGTCTTTGCCTGGTGTGTCTGGGCTCTCGGCCCACCAGGCTTCCTGGTGGAAAATTGTATTCATGACAGGAAGGCGGCCTTCCAATCTGCAGGGGTAATTTTGCCCCCAGGAGTGGTAGTCTCTGGTTTCACAGACATCCAGATGGAGTGCAGTATGCCCACTTCCTTCTGCATGTAGAGGAGGGCTAGTTGCAATCTCTCCACTGGGGGCTGGAGCAGAGGGGAGGAAAGGATCTTTCTGGAGGCTCTAGTACAACTCTGTGTATGCAGATCACAGCAGCATCTGGAGAGTACGCTGTGCCGTGTGTGGTAGGCCTCATCGCTAATGGTGAGCACATGACTTCTGCTGTCTTGGTACACTGTTATGATGCTCTTAGGGGAAGGATATCACCTGCGTTTCTGAACACAGAAACCTGAGGCTTAAAGGAGAACATCCCATCCAAATCATTCACCCATTAGTAAAAAAATAATAATATTAATAATAGTAATGCTGGAGGTCAGTTCTGGCGGCACAGGCCCGTAATGCTAACACTCTAGGGGGCTGGCTGTGGCAGTAGGATGACTTGATCAAGCCCATTTTGAGCAAGCCAGCAGCTTAATGAGGTTCTATCTCAGAATCTAAAATAATAATCATGAAAAATTGGACAGGGGATGTAGTTGAATAAGACCCTGGGTTCTAAATTCAGAATCACAGAAATAAATACGTTATAAACAATTTATATTTATAACTTTGAAATTTATAAATATATAAATTTACAAATTTGAAACTCTATCTTCTCTACTTACTTCAGTCATGTTCCAGATCTGACTATGCGCCACAGAGTTAAAATGAGGAACTCTTTCAGGAACAATGTTTAAGACCACTGGTATTACGGTGGAGAAGTAAGGATATAGTAAGGATATAGTCAGTGCGTTGCTCTTTGCTACTTTTTTTTTTAAGACAGGGTCTTGCTCAATAGCTCAGGCTGGCCTCGAACTCACGGCAGTTCTGCTGTCTCAGCCTCCCAGGGGCTGGGATTAGAGGCGTGTACCATCACACTTAGCTTCTTGACTCCCTTTCTCAATTCCCCTGTGGTCCCTTTTTAAGGAGGGAAAAAGACCTGTAGATGTGTGCCATCCTGGATGTTCCTAAGTGATCGTTTTCTCTACGGTGAAGAGGTTGGATTCCTCTCAGCTGGGGTAGTCAGGGACTTGGCATCGCTCAGCAGAAGCGGTGACGCTGTCCTGCGGCAGGTGGGAATGAATCCCTCACAGAGCGTGGAGGTAGCTCAGTGGCACGGTGGCATTGCTGGCCTGATTCCCCTTCAGGCATCGGCTGGCCTACGGCTTCTGCCTCAGTGGGAGGTAGAGACAAGTTGTGTTCTAGGATCGATTTTGGGGTCACGTGATGTCTAAATGTATCTCTCTGTTTTAAGCTTCAATAATGGCACAGAAGACTTTTGATGCTATGGTAGTACACCTATTTTTCAAGATATTAGGTTATTTTCACTTTGAAGTCTAGGAATTAGTCTTTGGCTATCTGAGCAGTTCTGTTCATCCAAGACCCATCTAGGAATGTTGGCGAGATGTCTCACGCTGTGCTGAAGAACACCATGAAGGAGGGGTCCAGTTCGGTCTTCGTGTATTCAGAAGTAGTGCCTCACTTACGGAGCCATGGTGCTGTTAAGATGTGGAGCCTGCTCAGAGGGTGGATCACAGGGGCGTGACCCAGAGGGGGCGGAACACTGAGTCTTGCGCCTGGAAGACTGCATGCTAGCTCAGCCCTTCCTTGGTCTCTTGGCTTCCTGTCTGCCATGGGGTGAACAGCTGTTACCTTGGCTGGGCGTCTGCCACATGCTTCCACCATTATTGGTTGGCCATGACTGGACTGAAACCTGAAACTGGGAATAAATCTTTCCTCCCTTCTGTTGTGGGTATAGGGTATTCTGTCCCAGGAATGAAAAAGTGACTAAGACAGAAGCAAAGACTATTTTGGCTTACAGTTTCAGAAGTTTCAGTCCCTAATCATCTGACTATAATTTCTGGGCCTGAGGCAAGGCAGGGCATCATGAGAGAAGAGATGGCAGGGAAGGGTAGAGCAGCTCGCCGTGGGAAGCCACAATGAAAAGAAAGGGGGGGGGGGAGGAGTGAGGCAGACAAGGGATAAAGTGGTCCCTTCAAGGACACACTCCCAGTGACTTCACTTGCTTCCACTAGGCCTTGCCTTCTAAAGTCTCCACCTCTTCCCAACAGACCTTTCATCTCTAAATCCATCAACAGAGTAATCTAATAATGAGATCGGAGCTGTCATGATACAATCACTTCCCAAAAGCCCCCTAACCTTCTGCCCATGAGGTTTTGCCAGGTATTGTAGACTGAAAGAGTAACTCTAGGTAGCAAAAGTCAGTCATTGTAAGCTGGTGAAGGCTTCCCTATGATCAAAATTCTGAAATTCCCTTGGAAATTCCACTAGTGGCTAAAATAACTAGACTAGAGCTATTCTGAGTAAATGGAAGCCTCCACAGTGATACAGATCATAACTCCACAGGCTCATTGTGTTGACTACTATGACCCAGGAATATCCGTAAAAACCCAGTAGTTTTCTATGGAGGATCATAGAAGGGAAAGGAGGTCCCAATGTGTGGGCATGACCTCTGACCCCTAACCTCTCACTCTAGGTCATGTACTGGCAGAGACTACACAATTTAAGAGATTGACATAAGGTATGAATTGATAATGGATTGATGGGGATCTGATGGGGATACTGATAAGAGAATTTAGTAACTTGAAAATGCCCAGTATTTCTGGAAACTTTGAGTAAATACGCTTTTAATTTAGGCAGCCTTTTTCTTTTATAGATCTCTGGCTTACTTCATGATTTTTTCATATTAATTCATGAAACCAGCGTAATGTATTTGCAAACAATCGTACCCTCATCTCTCACCTTCCCTTTGTCTGGACTCTTTAAACATAATTAACTTGGTAAAATTCAGCTACTTTGCAGAGGTTCCCTGATCAGGACCTGCTGCAGATGGTAGTCTGTGCATTCATGCATTCTCTGAGGTAGATGTGTGCAGTTTCACGTGTCTGTTTAACATGGCTACAAAAGCGGGTACCAGCAGGAGAAGGCTTCCAATCACAATGTTGAGAAAACTAGGTTGGAATAAACAAACACAAGAAGGCACAGATTCTTCTCACTTCTGTGAGGAGAATGCCTGAGGAGGGGTGTGAGTCCTTTCACTGCCGTATGTCCTAGATACTCAGGGAATAATCATGTGGTGATCTTCAGAGAAAACGGTGAGCGAGGAGCCCTATTCAGCCCCACGGGAGCAATGCCCCAGCCCCTGCAGGGAGTGGAGGGCTGCGGATGGCCAGCTTGAATCTAGGCCAACACGACTGTTCCCAGGGAGGCTGTCCCTGCCGCTAGATGCCATGATTTTTAGCTAGCACACTGTTCTTAGTGCCTGCGATGTTCACAATCAGTGGATGAAGTGAAATCACCACCAACCTACACAGGTGCCGCACACATGACTTCGTGATGCACGCCCCATGCCTGTTGTCCCGTACGTGTTCATTTTATCTTCACAGGCATTAGTTTTAGCTCATATGATTTAGTGATGTTACAGCCAGAGCAGTCACCATCCTGCCCCTTGTATCTACTCCCAAGGTGAAAGTTATGATGATTGTATATAATTTTATTTGCACTTAGGTCCAAGACAGGATCAATCTGACAGCACTTTGGAGCAAATAACAGAGCTCTCTAATTCCAGTATACTTTTTGGCTGTTCTCACAGTGCCCACACCAGGGTGCATGCAGATGAGTTTATAAATAATGTCTCCTGGTTCTCAGTCTTCAGGTTTGACTGCACACAATGTGCTGGGTTAGGCTCACCATATGAAAGAAAACACATATGAGCCTCCTTTGGTGCCAGCAGATGTGCTTCAACCTGTGCTTGCCCAGAAGGCGGGGTCATCACTCCCTCAGCCCAGTGTGATCCATCATTAAGAAGACACGGGTTCCATCTGCAGTGCCTGCAGGGGGGCAGGGTCTGTGAAAGTGACACACTCCTTGATTCCCCAGCAAGGTTCCTTCCGTCACCTGACCTGGGGTACGAGCTTCTGCAATCAGAAGTGGCCACAGACAGAAATGAACAACTGGGCTTAACAGGAGTCACAGAACTAACTACATACTAACTGGAATCCGTAGTTACTGTAAAATCAAGCCAAACACAGGACCGTCTTCAAGAAGATTTAATGAAACAGAGAAATCCAGACCCACTGGCACAGGCCTATAATTCTAGCAAGCCGGGTGGCTGAGGTAGAAGGACCACAAGTTCGAGCCCAGCCTGGGTAACTTAGCAACTCAGTGAGAGACTCTGCCTCACAATCAAAAGTCAAAAATGGTCTGATGACGTAGCTTAGTGAGAAAGACCTGTATGCAATCCCCAGTCCCAAGGTGGAGAGAGAGGGAGAGAGAGAGAGAGAGAGAGAGAGAGAGAGAGAGAGAGAGAGAGAGAGAAGATTGGGTATAAGTTGAGTACATAGAAAGATCATGGGGTGAGTCTTCCCGAGGGGGTAGGAACACTCCAAAGCAAAGGTAACAGAGAAGAGTGGACACAAGCATGGGGTTCGTCTGGAGTGGAGATGGAGCCGGTGGGGATGAGAACGTCCTAAACAAAGAAAAGACAAGCAAAGCGAGTGGGAGAGAGCGGTCACCAAAGAGCAGGAAGATGGCATCGTGAAGGCCTTGTTCAGGAAAGGCAGCCACATGCCATATCTGAGGGAAAGTTGGGAAGCGAATCTCCCGGTCACCCTGTCCTGACCCTGGCCTTTGGGTCAAAGCCCGTGAAGCCAAAAGGGCCTGAAACTCAGAAGTAGGTGTGGAAGACGGGAGGGAAGAGGACCATGTCATCTGGAACTCTCAAGTTTGTATTTTCAGATAAGAAACTGTCACAACAGTGGGACATCCCAAGGAGAGAAGTGATTTGTTAACAATGAGAAAAAAGCAGGAACTCGACTTTAGCTACGCTTAGTCTTCGTTCTCATTGAATATTCAGTGCAGGTGGGTAGATACAACTGTGGCTTTGAAGCTGAGAAAAAGATCGGATTAGCATAAATCGATTTTGGAAATTTGTTTAGCATAGGATTCTAGAAATAAAAGCATGACTGTATCACCAAAAATGAGGGTAGTTGTAAAGGAAAGATAAAGAGTGCTTGTAGAGGGTTACAAAATAAAGACAAATGGAAGCAAAATAAAGCAAATGGAAGAGCCAGTTCCAGGGGCAGTGATGGGCACAGTTGGTAGAGAGGAAAAGACTTTGTTAGAACAGCTAAGACAATATTTCAAAGAGATGGCAGTGATTCACTAGTAGAAAAGTAATAGCATCTTGCTAATTTGGAAACTGTGGAGTTATTGTCCGCCTAAGTAGGCATTCAGCAGATTTTACATACAGAGAGTCAGACATGAAGAAACAGAAATATTAGTTCTTTTAATATCTTTTTGATGTAAAAAAGGACAAAGAGACACCTGAAAAGTGATTATGATAATGACTATTTACTGATGATCTACTTGGAACCAGACACTGTATGTAAATTATCTCATTTAATGCAAACAAAACAGTTGGAAATATGATCTTATTTTTCTAGATTAAAAAAATTAAGATCAAACGCTTAGGAAAAGCCACCTGGCTAGAAAAAGGTTTGACACTTATCCTTGTACAGAGGGCGTTTTGAGAGGAAAAAAATGTGCTAATCCACCCAGCTCAGTGAGGCAGCCCTGGACACACCTGCCCACTGTGCACTTGAAATGCAGCCGGGTTACTGAGGCACTGAACTCTTAAATTACTTGATTTCAATTGTCTTTAATTTGTATAGCTACACTGGCTAATGGTCACTGCATTAGACAGTGCCTGGGTTCAGGGCAGGGTTAAAGTAAACATCTACTGAGTAAGTGAAATGAGAGAGCCTGGAGTTGACAAGTTACTCTGCATGGGGTTTGTTACTAGTTTCATGCAGCTCAGTGAGATGGGTGCTCACTGGAAACTCATATTTTTCCCACTTATGTCCTCTACTAGTCCATGAAATTCACTTGTTTCACCACCATGCTCAAGTCACCCTGTGAAGATGGAGAGATATCTGAAGACAGAGGTCCGTGCCATGCCCTTAAGGATGGCGGCTGGGGGCCAGGCTGGCAGCTGGGGTTCAGGCTGGGAGGAGAAGGATGTTTGTCTTTCAGTGTTTGAGAGGCAGGTGGAGTAGGGACTGCCTGGGGGTGACTGCTGACCCCGGTGCTGTGGGGTGAGTTGACTTCAGGGGCTAGCTCGTAACAGTCTTAGCCTTCGTTGCTCGATGTTTTGCAAGGAAGCCTCTAAGACAGTGTGGTGGGCCAGTAGCACAGACAGAAGACTGTCCTCAGCACAGTGGAGAGGGAAAGACCTTAGGACGGCAGTACACCCAGCCACCAGTTGATTAGCCACAAAATTGCGCCTTTGGTTTCCATTGTTATTGTTATTTTCTTTTGTTTTTTCTTTCTTCTTTTTTGGCCCACATGGAATATCATTAATTGTGGCTTTCCCAAGCTCAACATTTTCATTCAATATAATATGTACCTTCTTCCTTTCAGAGATTATGTCATCAGAATGAACAATCAAACAGCTACAAAGATGCAGGCTCCTTGTCATCAGTCTGCTGTTTCAGGGCTCTTGGCCACAGTGGTGTCATGTTGACTCTTCCTACCAAACTAACACTTCCTATACTCTCTGGGGAGGCAATCGCCACATAATACCAGGCCAACCATTAAAACCATCTTATCTGAAGAAAAGTAAGCCAATGTTTAAGAATTGTCTCATCCCCTATCTCTAGCTAAACTGGCTGTTGTAAAAATCACATTAGGGAAGAGGCTACTGTATGGCTTGTGTCTGGAACGTCCCCCCAAACCCTTCTGTATGTGGAGGGTGTGGGTCACAGGTGGGGTGTGGAAGACAGGCCTGTGGTAGATTATAGATTATAGCACGTGGCAGATTAGGGACATTTTGTAGGTAACAATTGTGTGGCATGTGGTCTTGGGAAGAAGGTATTTCTGGGGTTTAGCTTGGGAGGGGAAGAGCACTGAGGCTGGGCCCTGCAGAAGCAGGTCACAGGGTGTGACCTGGAAACGGATGCGCTAGGTCTGTCCTTCCTCTCTCCTTTGGCTTCTGCCCACCATGCCAGGAGCAGCTGAGCCACTCTTGTGCCCTTCCCGTTAATGCCATCCACGATCGGAACAAAACCTTGCAAACTGTGAGCTAAACCTGAATCTTTCCTTTCTTAAGTTGCGGATGTCAGGTATTGAGTCACAGCAATGAAAACGTAACCAAGACGAAGTGTGTTTAGCATAATGTTCCGTGAGGATTTCCGAACATGTTGCTCACCTCTTTAGAAATGGAAGAGAAGCAGACTATCCAACCAATTTGTTTGTAAACTTTAGGGCAGAACTTCTTCCCCCTATCAAGCCTGGAGTCTGGAGACTGAGAGGGAGGTAGGTGAGGGAGAGGGCTGACCGAACTGACTGCCCTTGCTCCTGGACCTGGCTGCGAACACCGGGGAGGAATTTGAGAGGGAACAGAGGAGAATGTGGTACCATGAAATACGGGGAGACTCTTTCCTCCTGGTGAATGTTTTGCCTGTTTATAAATCAGAAAGTACTGTGCCTGAGGAACTGAAAGTTCTCTTTTCCAAACATAAAGATTCTGGTGAGTTTTGAACCTTTCAGCGCTCTCTTATCCTTGGTAATAGCTCCAGTTAAGAAGTGCAAATGAGTCTGATGCCTTTGGGAATGTCTGAATGGCCTTGATGGGAACATTGATGGGGTGATGTCAGTCATTCACGTGCCTCCAACACTGACAGAATTGGGTCTGAATTGCTTCCTGTGATGAGCACCCTAAGTTTCACACTCCAAGTTTCCTTTTATCTCCCTCCAAAATAGTGTTTCATGAACTTGGGCAAAATCAGAGAAAACAATGACCATGCTGTGTTCTTTACAGTACACTTTACTCAATTGCTCCCATTACTCTCGAGTGATTTACAATTAGAGGGAAGTTATTTTATCACCCTTTGTAAGTCCCCGCATCCTGATATTTTAGATTTTGTTTTCATTATAAAACAAAACAAACTTCAACGATCACCATTAAACCAAGATCTTTCATTTATGCGTGAACAAACACATTGGCAAGCATGAAGACACTGTGCCTTTTGTACCTTTGTGCCTACGGCGGCTGAGTTCATGGCCCCTCTCCGCTGAAGGCCTCACGTTTCTCCTCACATCACAAGCTGTCCCCATCTTCCGGGTAACTGTGCAAAGCTCACATCTCATGTAGCTCATCACGTGAATCCAAACAGACATTCCTTTTCTGTCCCAACCTTCTCAAATCAGCAACGCTTTGGTTGTGTGCTGGGGTCTTCTAGCAAGATCAAGTCACTGTACAATTTCTTTCTGAATTTTGGTGCACGGTGTTCTTACACTGGACGGTAATAGTGGTCTTTGAAGAAAAGCCTATTTAACTATGGGGATGCTGCATAGCGCCGAAACCCTTCTGGGCCCAGAAATCTCAGGTGAAGAATGATTTGCTGCAACCATCATTCCGACTTCCTTGAAATAGAAATAGGAAGTAAAAAAAGACTGACATGTGCCTGTCTATGTAAACCACCTCACAGAAGATAAAGTCCAAAGCTAAGCAGGGGGCTGGAGGAATGGCTCAGCATTTAAAGCATTGCCTTGAGTCCAAGACCGGCTTCCATAGTGAATTCCGGACCAGCCTGGGCTCATAGAGTGAGACCCTGTCTCAAAAAAGAAAACAAAATCAGAAGATAAGCAGAGCACAAACAGTAAGAGAATGTCCTGTTGAGATTGAGGAGTCGCCTCTACCTGTGGGGAATGAATGGCGGGAGATTGTGCAGGGCCGGGACGAGAGGACAGACCTGGGGCCCTCTTGGGCCTGTGGCTCCTGAGCTTCCCCCAGTGGGTTCATCAGGGCCAGCCCCGCCGAAATGGAGTGTTCACCGTGACACGGATGCTCCGTGAACATTTGCGATGACAGAATCCAAAACTCTGCAGGAAGCTTTGAGCTTTTCCTGTTCTGGTGATTTCTTTTCATGGTGAAGTTGACTTAAATCTGCAGACTTAAAGCCCCCAGTAGGCGGCCTCACTGTAGGAAGAGCTAACGCAGGCCATCGTGCCCAGGACGGCTGACTCAAGATGCCGGTCCTGTCCTCTGTCCTCTCTCTCACCAGCTTTCATTATGTTCCTTCCATTGGGTTGTGTAGAAAGTGTCTCCCGTGGTCTACGAAGCACACAGGTCAAGAGGCCAAGGATTTTTCACTTCAGGCTACTGTATCATGACAGACTGCAGTTGCCCCCAAGAAGCAAGGAGGTGTTGAGTCGTGGCATCGGCCTCCTCTCTCTTCAAAACTTAGATACAGAAAAATTACTGAAAAATGCATAATACACAAATTCCGCTTAATTTTTTGGCAATATGGAGGATTAAACTAAGGGCCTTCACACTGAAATACATCTCTAAAGCTTTTTAATTTTTTTTTTTTTAATTTGAGACTGAGTCCCACTAAGTTCCTAAATTTCTGGCAATGCTGGGGTGACAGGCCCGCGCCCCCACCAGGCCAGCTAGAGTTCTTAAGAGAGTAAAGAGGAGAAACACAATGATTCGGGAAAGGAAGGGTGTCTGGCTGGGGACATTGTTAAGGTCTCAGGGAGAAGTAGCCCTCCCTGGTATCCTTCCCCGCAAGGGTAATGCATGCGCGCAAGGCGGTGCTTCACAGAGGGAGAGGGACTTAGAGATCTCTGCAGTTCCACAAGGCGGGTCGGAGAGCTGCTGCTCCGGCAAGCTCCACGCTGCGGGGCTGTTGCTGTCCTCCGGTACAGACTTGGTTTCCCCCCAGGTGTGGGTCGGGAGCTCTCTCCCCACTCGCCGAGCGGTTGCGCGCCTTTCTGGGGCAGAGGAGGGCTGGCTTTGCGGGTCAAGTTCACGCTCCGGGCGAGGCCGTCTCCAGACAGCCTGGCAGGACGCGCCTGTGGGCCTTCAGAGTAGGCGCCCGCTTCGCCTGCAGGTTCGCCGAGTCGCTTCTGTGCTTGATTGCATAGGAGGGAATCCTCGGAAGGTAGCCGGTCCAAGCGCCGCAGCGGGAGGCGGCAGCGAATTGAAGCGCCTTCCTAGGGCGTCCGCTCAGGGCAGCTCGGGACCTTTTCGTACACGCCTCTCACCCTGGGTGACATTTCTGCGCTTTCGTTTTCTCATTTTCTGTTCTGCTGCCAGCACATGTCACAGGAAAATTATAAGCGCAGCCGGCCACCATCTGGCAGGACTTGCATCCGCCCGGAGCGACGTGGGTCTGGGACAAACACTGCGCAGTGATGGCTCTGGATCGCCCTGTGTGGGCTCTCCTTTCGTAATACAATCTTGAAAAAAATAGGACCTTCGGAATTAATTTCTGTGGCTCGGAAAGCCTCCCTGTGCCTTCTCTGCTTAATTCCCGTCCTCAGAATCTGGTTTGTGTTCGTGTTTCACAGCTCACATCCGTGTGTTCTTCCAGGCTGTGGGTCGCCCTCTCCTCCGTTTTACTGCTGTCCTTACCGCCATTTTTTCTGGGCTCATTCCTTCTGTTTTCCTTTTAATGCTCCTTGGGAATGTCACTGATTATTAATATGTCTTTTATAGAAGAGCAGAAAATAAAAGATCATAGACCTCAGAAATTCTCCGAGTTCAAAAGTGAAGAACTGAGTTTAATGGAGACCCAAGCCACTGCATACTTCTCTTTCTTTGACATCTTAAGGTCAAATGAGGCCCAATCTGTTCTACAGTGTGTGTGCGCTCATTTGAGGATTATAATGTAGCTTTCCATAGGGAAACAGCTGAACAGCTTTAGTGTATCTTTTGGTGTGAGATTGATACAGCTAGGGTCTTTTAGTGTATTTTGGTGTGGCTAGTATAATTATACTTTTTGTGGAAGATTAGGAAGTCCACACAAAATCTTGTTTCTCTTGCCCCGAGAAGAACCTAAAATTCCCTCCATCCATGCATCCTGATACCTAGCAGCAGCGCTCATGTATTGTTTCCACGAGAAACCGCCTGTCATTACCAAACACATTTCTTTTAGCTAGAAATAAAAATGTAAAAATGTCATCAAAAGCTACACAAAATATTTTTTCTGTCTGTCTTTCTATTTTATAGGAAGTAGTGTTTATTAATATTGAGAATACTCTTTGCAGTTCTCTTTGAAACCTTATAGTTTTCCAGAGACAGCATTTCTTCATTTTGCAAGTGCTCAGGGAACATACCTGTCCCCAAAGTGACAAGGATATTCTAAGCCTGATCCTTTGCTTCCTGCCCTGGTGAGTGCATCCACTTTGTGTTAGGTTACCGAAAACATGATGACCCGATGAGGCTATGAGGTGGGGAGGATGTCGTGGTATAAAGCACAGCCCAACCACACAAGTTTGTGAGGGTCTCTCGGCAGACTGCACGGGAGATGCACTGCTTGCAAGCGGCAGCCTCTTTTCTATAGCTGTTTACAACAGAGTGGGGAAACGTTGTAAACAGACAACGATGTACGGCTGTCTCCAAGTGGCATGTAACGTTGCTTCAGAAGGAGGGAGATCACATTATTTGGAGGCAGGAGGAATGTACAGAATAAATGTTATTTGAAATCATCTTTTATAATTTCTGACATCTATGGTCTATTTTCTCCAAGCAAATAAAATATACCAAATTATAACAAGTAGAAAAATCTTTTTATATACTTCTATCTAGCATGAGCTATAAGGCAGAGGAAAGTTTCCACAGTGATTTTTTTTAATAGAACCTCATTGGTGCCACGTATAAACAACTTAACATTATACCCAAAAAATTTTTTTAAAGTCAGATTTGGGTTGTCTACAAAGGAAATTGGAATAGTGAAATTTTGTCCATGTGCTTTCCCTCAGACACCAGCGCCATATGCATTTGATAACTCCTTGAATTCCAGTGAAGTATTATCAAAGAAATAGCCACCCAAACAACAGTGAAATTCCATGTACATTTATAAAATCTCCTTTTTTGTATCACATCTAAATGAAACAGAAGTTAGTGAAAAAAGCCCTCAAACTCATTGTTCATTTTTAGATGATAACACTCCAATTATTTCATCATGAAGTGTGAAGTTACAAAAAAGGATTTTCTTTATACTTCAAACAACAAATCTTAAACTATTAAAAAATCATAAGATGAAAATTATTTTTTGACACTGAAAATTTGCTATGCTAGCAATGCTGTGCTAGTTAGGGTTCTATATAAAAATAGAAGTATGTATCATTACATAAGGGATTTATTAGGTAGATCTATAAAATCAAAAGTGGAGGACTCCGAATGGCCACCTGCCAACTCAGAGAAGGCCCTGTCTGGCTATCTGTGTGTGAATGAAGCTCTAGAAGCAGCTGCCCAGACAAGAAGATGGACGCCATTGAGCAGGGGTCTAGGATGCAAAGCTGTTCTAAGATGGAACTGTGCATGCGCCCTGTGGGATGACCAGTACACATGTGCACTGGGGACAGATGTGCAGGGGTGGCAGCAAATGGAATCTTCAGCAAGACATGGAAACTTTTTCTTTGCTTTTTTGTTCCTTTCTGACAACCAGTCTATTGGCTGGTCCCACACACATCTGGGTCTTCTTCCTTTGGTTTTCTGGCCTACATGTCAATCATCCACAGACACACCACTGTGCCTTCCTAACAGCTGGATATTTCTTATTCATCTCAACAAAGAATGATAAACAGTCATTCTTATTGAGTCTATGTTGCCTAACACAGTAGCCATTAGCTATATTTGGTTATCTAAATTTAATTTCAATTAATTAAGATTAAATGAAAGTAATTTTTGGTAGCAGAAGCATTGTTTCAAGGCTGAGAAGCTACACATGAGTACTGGTTTCTGTGTGGGACAAGGAATATACTTAGTATTTCAATTGTTGCCAAAAATTCTCTTGTGAAGTGCCACCCTTACATTCATTGGGAACAGAGCCATATATTTTCTCTGACTAGGACATTTAGTGGTAATTATTTATTAAATAAACAGTTACAGGCAGGTCTTAATCCAGAACTTCTCATCTCTTAGGGATCTTTTTCGGGCTTTGAAAAATCTCCATCATTGGACAAGTATGAGCTAAGAATGGTGGCTGCTGCTGTTGATGATGTGATTGGTAACGAGGCTTATGGTGAGGGTGGCCAGATAAAACTATCTCAGCAAGAATGAGCCGGTACGCGGGGGCAGGGCTAGAAATTCTGTGTCTTGTGGGCAAATGTTGCCAACTCTTTAAACAAGGTGTAGATAACCTGAGGTCTAGGGTGTCTGTATCACATTTTCAATGCACATAAATCTACTGACGCTGGATCCTTCCTAATCATGCTTCAAATCTTGCTAAAGCATCGATAACAAGTATTCTATATTTGAGGCTGAGGTTATGGAATACACCTTGAATATGCATTCAGCCTACTATGTTTGTTGCCCCACACTGGTCGGGTTTGCTATTTTGTAATTGTTCCTATTTTCTGCTGGTCTATTTAATCATGTGGGGCGGTGGCTTGTCGGATGTTTAGTTTAGGGACCTTACAAGGTGAAATGGCTAGACAAGCTTCTGAAATCTATTTGCATGTTGACACTGTCGATAGAACTTTAATTGTTGGGTAATGGGAACCCGTTTTACAGGGGAAGGGTTGATGGACCAGAACTGTGGTGACAACTTTACCAAAGGCACGTCCTCAGGCATGGCATTGAGAGAGCCACGATCTAGATCCTCCCATTAGTTTCCGAGTAAATCACACCTGTGGCGAGTCCCCTGCTCAGCGGGCGTGCGGTCTGGACTGAGGCAGATAGAAATAATGCACCTGGAACCTCTCTGATGGTGTCGTGAATTTCCTCTGTCACAATGGAGATCAGCGTGACTAGCGACCTGGAGCCTTTTCAGCACCGTGGACAGCGGTAGGTACCTTCGCAGGCCGCCCAGTGACTCATCTCTATCTCCAGGCAAACTTTACCTAGACTGTCTTGTTTCTGCCACAGTACACACAAACACATGTCTTGATAAAACCTCTTTTAATTTTTGTGGTAATTAGAATCAAACCCATGAGGTTCACAATGAGCTATATTCCCAGCCCATTTTTCCTGTTGATTTTCAGACAGGGTCTTAGGCCGCCCTCCAACTTGTGAGCCTCCTGCCTCATCCTTCCAGAACGCTGGGATTTTAGGACTGTGCCTCAGAGCTTGGCTGTTTTGATAAATTTAATTGACACCATAACCCCAACATGTGTGTCAATGAATCATTGAATCAATGGAAACAGTATTTGTGGGCACTTTTTAAATATCTTAAAAAGCAAATTAACTTGTATTTTTTATGAGAGAGAGAGAGAGAGAGAGAGAGAGAGAGAGAGAGAGAGAGAGAGAGAGAGAAAACTTAAGGGGCAATTGTATTTTCAAATAAGAATCCCTCTTTTTCTAAGTAGACTCTGATGCCAAATGTGAGGGAGAAAATGTGAGTGACACGATTTCCCCTCAGGCATTCTGCTCCCTAGAAGCAACTTCTTTCACAGACCTCTGCTGTTTTCTTGATATAAAGATCTTCATGTGCTCATTTGTAGGTGACAAATTGAATCTTTTCATCTTTCTCTTGCTGATATTCATAAAAACACATATATTCATCCACATAGATAATTGGGGACATGATCACTTTTATATAAGAAAAGTATGCGTATGTAGTACTGAGAAAGACTGTGTGCCTTCTTGTGTAGATGTTCCAAAGCTGAGAAAGAGGGAAGCCTGCAGAACACATGGTACCAGGAAGAGGCCTCGTCTGTCAGCAAAAGGCCTTAGCTAATGGTATGGATAATTTAAGCAAAGAAAGCAAACTGCATTGAAGATAATTGCAAAGCCAGTGGAGACACCAGGAAGACTGCCTTTGGGAGGCAGTGCATTGAGGGAGCCATGGGCTCTAGCTATGGGTCGGGAGGGGACAGCGAGCTCTGAGGACTTTCATTTCTGTTACAATAGTGGGGTCTAGGGTCTGCAAGAAGCAAGGAACTTCACCTACCTGAGCAAGGGGCTGTAAAATGAGGCAAAAAGACTTGATAAAGCTCTATTCCATGTTAAGTTCACTCTAGTCGCTTTATTGCTGATATAGGGTGCATCGTTTTCCTGACTTGAGAAAGAGCATCTTTTTTGTTCTCTGATTATGAGGTGTGCTTTGGGCTACCTAAGTGTTTAATGACACAGCTCTCAGTGCAAATATTGCTGGGTGTATCCTGGGTCTGTTCAACAGCTTGGGATCGTATTTGACTGCTAATGAGGTTAGAACTTTCAAACATAAATACTTTCTGGTTGATAGAACATGTCAAAGAATTGGGGACTGTTAGCATGTGCAGTCATGGAGCAGCCTGCCAGATCCATTCACCTGGACGTGGCCTGACAACCGTCATGAGGGAGGACGGGGGTTAGGTTTCCTCCATGTTAGAGATTCTTTTGTTTTCCCGAGCAGCAGTGTTTTGCTCAGGACTGATACCGTTATCAAGTAATCAAATAGACTGCATCAATTTAAAGTTGTATTAAGAACAGCCCTGGGTATAGAAAACAGACAGATTAACCGTGAGGAAATAAATATGAGAGTAATTTTTTAAATAGAATGAAACTCAACAACTTAAAGGGAACACGTGTGAGAGTTCTAGCTGTAACGTGGAGCCTCCTTAGGCCTCGACGGAGCTGCCAATGTGATGCGTGTCTCTGAGCTGTCTGCCTGAACCTTCTCCATCTGACTTGTTCCTAGCAAACAGACACACAGGGTGAGCAAGGTGCTTGCAGTGGCGGGAGGGAGCAGAAGTCGGCCTCCAATCAAATGAACCTTGGCTTCCCTTCTGCTCTGGAGTCAGGAGAAAGCATGTTTTGGGACATTATTTTGCCCCAAAGGTTGCATCTCATTGTTCCAGAACACTGCAGGCATCGCACTTTTTCCTTTCTCTGCAGTTTTTCAGAACGTTGACACTGTGTTCGTAAGCTACATAGTTTGTCTTCTGTCTAGATGTCTGGGTTGAGTCACTGGTGTCACCAGAGTTAAGACTGCCTTCTTGTTCACTTAAGCTTTTGACATTTCCTTTGGTGTTTTAGCCACTGCAGCATTCAGCAGATCTCCTCTCTCTCTCTCTCTCTCTCTCTCTCTCTCTCTCTCTCTCTCTCTCTCTCTCTCTCCTCTGCAGTGTCTATCAGCCAGAAGAAGAAATAACCAACTTCTCCTCTCTCATCACTCTGCATCTATTACCAAATACAAGCTTTCAGGCTGAAAAACATAATTATTTTCACTTCGTCCTCAGCAGAGGTTTGTAGGGAATTAAACCTTTTTTATTGTGTAGTCTTGGTTTGGAAATAAATTCTACAGATGATTGCATTAGCCTCTCAGTTCGTTCCTTCTTGAGCCAGTGTTTTGTTTATACCTGGTAACACTCTTATTGTGGTCAAGGACAGATTCTGTGTTGTCCTGTGCTACATGTCCATGTGTGAATATGGCCCAGTTTGGATCACACCCGTAAAGTCACACGTCCCTGTGCTCTTGTAGATGCACTGTAGAAATCTTCTGTAGCTCTGCATTCTGCTACAGTGTCTGCCAATATGCAAAGTCAGGTGCACTTTCCTGCCAAATGCAGTAAGTCATGTGCATTTACTCAAATTCAAATTTCTTTAAAAAAAAAAACCCAGTAAGTCATGCAGAGAGCTCCTCACCGTGAGGCCCTTCTGTCTCACATCCTGATCTGAGAGGCTGGACAATGTAGAGGTCAGTCTTACAGTGTCATCTTCCTCTCTGAGGAAGGCTGTTTGTTTGTTTATTTGTTTGAGACAGGGTCTTATTCTGTAGTCCAAGCTGGTCCTGAACTCACTGTGTAGACCAGGCTGGCCTTAATCATGTGGCAAGCCCTCCTGCCTCAGTCTCCTAAGTGCGGGGATTGCAGGCGTGTACTGTCAGACTCAGTTTATGTGGAAATCAAAGCCACGGCCTTGCACTTGCTAGGCGAGCACCTTCCCCTCCGAGCTACATTTCTCGCCTCTAGATCTGGGTTTGGGTCTCACCACCACTTTTTGGTAGTATGTCAGACTAGGAAATTTCTTCATTTTCTCTTCTATAGGGGGACACATCTGTGTACCTCTTTCCTACACCTCCTGAGGAGATTAAAGGAGAGATGTGGTGCATCAGAAGGAAAAGGGGGCTCAGAAGCAGAAGGGCCGATTTCTGTGTTCTACGGGCAGCGTGTGAGGTTGAGAATCGGGCTGGGTACAGCTTTCCCGCACATTTGTCGTCCCGCAGGTGCAATGACCTAAGTCATTGCACATATTCTTTTCCCGCGAGAATAGACAGTCAATAGAAGAAATCCAAAACACATTAAGGAATAACACGCTAGTCGTTACTTACATAAGAGCTCTTCTTTTGGAATATACAGTCAAAGGCTGGGAGAAGTGATTAAAATAGGTGATAGTGTTTGCTTTGGAGATGCAGAGTTGGAGAGGCAAAAGGCCCGCTGGGGACGCTGTCCAGGGAAGCTTTGTAGTAGAAATAGATACTTTGTAACTTCCATGCTTAGTGTACATTAAAATAGTTGCGAATCCCAGCACTACATTTATAGAACAAAACCAACATTCAAGAAAATTTAGTGACTTTGCCCTTGTCAATCTGATACTAAATGGGAGAGCCTTAGTTTGAAGCAGTGCCGTGTGATGCCGAGGTAGCACCCTTCAGGCATGAGGCCGTGTCACTAAAGGCACCATACACGTCTGAATGCGCTTCCTCTTGCTCTGTTTTATTAAATTCCAGAGTGTAATTTCTTTCATACAAAGATGCACTTGGTCCTTTGAGTTGGTCCCTGTGTGCCTTTGGTAGGGTGTTGTGTGATTTCCTTCTTTGGTCTTTTTGGTTTTGTTTTTGCTTTGTCCAGTGGTGGGAACTGAACTCAGGACCTCACCTAAGCCGGGCCAACATTCTCTCTCTCCCAGTGAGCTACCTCTCCTGCCACACGTGACTTTCTCCTCTCCTTCCTCCAGTGGCTGTGGGTCTTTGCAGCTTTCTGTCTTCCAGCCGACATGACCCCACTGGGCAGAGCACACTCGCGCCCTTCTGTTAGTTGAACAGGGAAACAAGAAACTTGCACTGTTTGCTTTCTCTTGTTTTCACTCCCCTCCGAAGGTGACATTGTTGAACCGTCCTTAGACGCTCCTGCTTTCCACCAACGAGGCTGGAGGCATCAAGACCTTTCTGTTGCCTGTTTCAGAAATAATGTCTTGAAATAGAGGGTTTTCCTAAGTAATTTAGAATAACAGATGTTTATACCACAGAGTACCCATCTTTTATCCAAAGCTCAGTCCTCTGTAGTGCCTTTCCCTCTACTCCTCTGGGAATTCCTTTGGTCGCAACTCAGTAAAACATCTTCAAGTAGCAGCTTTTGTTTTTTGCAGAGAATGTAATGTCACTTTACATTAGAGGTGTTCAATGACCATTGGCTTAAAAGGGCAAGATATATCAATAAAGCTCCACACTAAACAAGCTCACATTAACATTAACCTCATAGAACATTACCTGTAAATTACACTGTACTGTCTTTGTGTGTGCTAAGGAATAGTCTTCAGTCATACTGCAGGTCCAGATGTGAAGGGCGAGTTTCTAATCAAGCCGGCGCTTTAAACGAGGGAGAAAAATAACACATTCTACCTTACAAGCTATTAAGGCAGCTGTGTTTTGTGGGGTCACCAGGACTCCCAGTGTCTTTGTTCTTTTTGTTCTGTTATCTCAAATATTTGTAATCTTACATACTCTGTCTCAAAAACCAAAAAACCAACTCAAAACAAAAGAACACATAGGGACTTAGCAAGAATTTGTATTGAAATAAAAAGACATAGTTCAATGCAAAGGTCGGATCCAACTTCAATACAGTCAAAAGAGAGAGAAGGAAATTATGAGAAAAAAAGAAGAAAATGCAGCACAGCCCGCCCCATTTTCCGTGAAGACACAGGCAGCTGCAACAGGCTTGTGTGAACATCATCTCCAGAACACTGCAAGATGGGTAGATGGGACAAGAGATGAAGAAACCATTTTCCTATTCATTTGTATTTGAGATTTTTGTATTTTCTACTTTGTTTGCTTTTGTTTTTCTACATTGGAGCACAGAGCAGTTGTTTTGTAAAGGGAGGGTAAAGCTGCCTAAGTCCTAATTGTTAGTGAGAAGCCAGAACCAATGCATAGGGAAACAAAGCTTCGACCTCAAGTGCCACTCAGCTGGTCACAACTGATTCCTATGGGTGGCATTTTTTCTTTCATATTTAAATACAGTGTCATATGAATGAAGTTACCCTCTTCTGCCCCAGGAAGCACTTTGAGAGCCTCCTTGATAACTAGGAGATATTCAACGCCAACAAACCTTTGAGATACGACAGGATACGCCAGCTTTCTATTAGGAATATTTAGAGCCTAAACCATGAAAATGGTCAATGCAAGAAAGAATTGCAGGTGAAGATCATGTCCCAGGATTAAAGAATAGAAAGGGACTGTCGCAGTGGAAAAGGAAAAGGCTTCAAGATGAAAAGCTCTAGCTTAGCTGATGGAAGCAACATTGCAAGATAGTATGTGTAGGTTGAAATCCATTACAAATCACTAACTCCAACACATGGAGGTTTTTTTTTTCTCCACTTACATAAGATATTAGATAAATCAGTATCTTCATATGATACAATCTTCCCAAGTCCAGAGCTGTTACGGGTCCTTCCCTGGATGGGAAAGTCAGCAGCAGCCTTTCACGTGCAGGTTTTGTGCCACAGATGATTATTGGAGATCTGGATATTTTGACACGAGGCACAGCTGGCTGTTGTCATCTCATCTCCTGCTCTAGCTTCTGCGGCCTTAATTGACAGCCGTAGGCAAGTAACTTATAATAAGGCATTCTGAAGCACACAAAATTACCCGCAAGAACCCAGCCAGCTCTGCATGGCCCTTGTTATCAACCATGGTAGGTGCGAGCTTTCTTGTAGGCCCACATAAAGAAAAGAAAAAAGTTGCAGAAGTGGGGAAGGACACCAGAGAGAGAAAATGCTTGTGAATGCAAGAGTGAGCTGTGGGAGATGGCACAGCAGGCACTCTGTGCAGAACATGCGACGTGCCAGGTGTGAAGTTAATTCCAAGATTAAACGTCGTATGGACTAGAAAATGAAATCATAGCTTCTGTAACATAGAATGGCATAGTTGGATAGCCCCATGAACGGTGACTGATTCTGTATGTCTGTGTTAAATATACCACCACCCACCCACACGCGCACACACACACACACACACACACACACACACACACACACACACACACAAACTAAGTCCTGGAGATGAGAAGTGCTGTCCCTATGAGCCCTCATCTGGTAGGCAGCAGCGCTGGGGTTAGAAATCAAGGGAGTCTGAGCCCCATATCCTTATGCCACTCTTTTTTGCCGCTGTACATTTTGTTTTCCACCGATGAGTGCATCATGGATAGAATACAAAGCAGACTCGTCGTCCCAGCACACATCATGAACACCTGTCGAGTGCAGATGTTTTGAAAAATCGATTATTCCTACCTTTATCCAGAGAGGCTCTCGGGCATCTGACCTTTCTAGGTCTCAAAGAGTCAAGGACGACTAACTGCCAGGGGTTTGTATGAAGAAGGATTTATAGACGATGAAGCCCAGCTCCCGCCTCCCTCCATAAAATAACACTAATTCATCCAACAAGAAATGTGTTGCGCCAAGCAGTGTGCTGACAATTGGGTCTTACTTATGCTGTCGATAAAGGTACGCTTAACTGTATGCGCTTCCTAAGTAAAACAGTTCGTCGAAAGTGAGCTTGAATAATGACAAGCTGCAGGTGTGTGGCATCATGGAGTAGCTGACTCGAAACTGCAACTGGATTATTTATGCATCCACTCTCTACCTGAGATATTTTTAGTTTGCAACCCACCATTTCTTTTATCTAAAATTTGAGTTGGATGAAAGCCTCCATGTTTCAAATGAAAGCTAATTATAGGCTTGGATCAGACAAACAAATTAAGTGAGCCAGACATCTTAGTAGGAAGGAATAAGCAAAATTATTTGAGGATACAACCACAAACCTGCCACCAAAGCGATATATTCACTTCTTGAGGGATCTTGTAGAGGGGAGTCACTGAACGTTCTCGTGTGCCAAGGTGACCATTACCTTCAAATGGCATCTCCAACGTGAATGAGTTGTTACAAACTCGGTGGTCCCCAAATGCTCTGTGGGCAGATCCTACCCTGTTAAACGCATGCACCCACCGCTCGCCCCTAGATGGAACCGGATACATCAGGGTAGCCGGGAGCGCACTCTTCTGTAGATCAGCCGTTTGCCTCACCATGGAGCTCTAATTTCCCAGTGAGTGGTATTTATAGAGATGGAAATTAACCAGTCCTATCTGCCTTGCTGTGACTTACCAAACCATCAAAATAAAAACATAAAATGAGGAATTAGAATGAAACATTGGCCCAACAAGTGGGTAGACTAGTGAGTAGCTTGTGGCAGAAGCAGAAAATGAAAGATCGTATGGGAGCGGAGGTGAGCAGGAGGCCCAAGGCCGGGGCTGGGGGCCCGGGTCTGAGCTCGTGGACTTGGGATGAATTCTTCACGACCTCATCCTTTGCAGCTTGAGAAATCCCACCTGCGTTTGTCCTAGGGACCCGCCTTGCCGCAGTCCCTTGGGTATAGTAATTCTAATTCTGCCAAAATATTTCTCCATACAGTCCTGCCGATGGTGAGGTACAGGGAGGCCGGGTGCTCTTGGGGGGGGGGGGGGTTTGTAACCTCAGTGTGACTTCTGTGACCTGAGTGAAGTGTGGACTGTTTGCCTCACCGTGAGTCCTGTAACATGACACATCTAAATTTATCCTTTCTAGTGTCCTCCTCGGTACAATGAAGGAGAGCATTTCAGTCCGGTGAGATCTTGCAAGGAACCCATGAAGCAAGCAGGTGACACTTTGGCTTGAAGCCAGGAAAGACGACGGTGCTCTTAAATCTGTAGCTTTTCTGAACTTGGATTACCTTCTACTGGATGTGTACATTTGTGGCTCGCTATTTGAGAGGAGGAAATTGTTACATAACGTTTATGTAGCCAAAGTTCAGTGGTAATCAGCCTACTGGTGCGGTAGAAAGCCCTTACCAGCATAAAAATGAATCACCACCACAGATTCTCTCTGAGCCTCTAAGTTAAAAAAAAATGACAAAAGAAGAATGTGCTTCTACAGGAAGCTCTCACTTGTGAGCCTAGCAGGGACTTCATGCAGTTGTCACTGAACAATGCTTCCTCTACTGCTTATTTTGCAAATGTGCTGTTCCTCTCCATAAACTCAGAAACTTTAATAGAGCTCATTTCAAAACTGCACTGCTGTTTGAGTTATGTTGTCCCACAGAGCGTGGTAGTTTCTAGCCACGCTCCTGGCTGGCACACAGAGCGTAGTAAGTTTCTAGCCATCCCCTACACAAAGCAGATGTTGTAAGGTTGGCATAGCCGTAAGTACCTGTCAAATCTAGAAGATGATTCTAAATAGATGAGCTCCACAGATTTTATTAAGGCTTTTTACATATACTACACATTTTCCTTTGGAAATGTTTTTGTTTGGTTGTGATTAGGAATCGTAGCATCTGGATTTTTTGATAGCAAGTCTAATGCTTTAATCCATATGTAACCAAAATATCACTTTAGATTTATCAAGCAAATTGAGAATATAAATGAAAAAATGTGGTTACATTGTGTACTAATAACAAAATGTAATACCTAATGGGTTGTTCTCCAAATTCATTTTTGTCACATGATGCCATTACTTTGAAATGTTGTCATTGTATTTTATATTTAATATGCTCAGTCATTCTGTATGGATCTTGCTCTAAGGAACTCAGTAACATTTTGGCTTTGACTGCAACTGATTCTCACCAGAATCTAATTTGAAGAGGGCTGGTTAGGCTCTATATTTATTTTCAAAAATGGTTTTATTCCAAATCATCAGGTGAGTGGACTATAAATGATGTAAATTAGCCACAAAACTCAATATCCCTCTGCTCATCTTTTTACGTAAATAGTCGTGGGTCGGACGTGTGTCTCCCTCATGGTTGGCCCACAGGATAGGGCAGGGTTGGAAAGGTTGCGTTTTAAATAATTTCAGAAGAAGCACTCTTCTCTACCTAATCTTATTTAGACCATCATCATTTTGCACGTAACTTTTCATGTATGGTCTTGTGTGTTCTTCTTTTGTCATCACTAGTTTTTAATTTTTGTAGTTTTTTTCATTCATTTTAATACATAAGTGGAATAGCATACAAAATTATCAAGGAAGATGACATTTGCATACAGTGTTTGAGAATCGATTTCACAGTGCAGCATAAATAATTTTCAGACATGGTCTTGTTTCAATATTGAGCTGTTCATTGGTAGCTGCACTCTTTTTGACTTTGACAGATCTGTGTTCAGGAAAACTGAGCTGCATTCTCATGAGATGGATGACCCCTTGGCTTGGCTTTGGCTCTGACTTCAAATGCACAGGGTGTGGAGGTCGTATCTTTCCCATCTGACTCTGTCCGAGTAGATAAGCAGAACTGAAGCGGCTTCTTGAGGACCTTATTCATTTCCTAGGACTGTCGTAGTAGAGTGGCACAAACCAAGGGGCTTGAGCAGCAGAGGTGTACTGTCGTGCAGTTCTGGAGGCTGGAGGTTCAAGGCCAAGGTGGAGGCCGGCTTGGCTCTCGCTGAGGCTGTGAGAATCCGTCACTTTCTTTTCTTTCAGCTCCTGGTCACTTGCCAGGAGTCACTGCCATTCCTTGGCTCATAATAGCACCACGCTGATCTCTGTTATCATCCTTAGTTGGGGTCCTTACCTGGACGTGCATCTGCATTGAAACTTTCCTTTTACAGTCATGCCAGGTGCATGGTGTCTGCACCCATGCACCCCACTGTGGCCTCATCCTGACTTCACTAAAGCATTTGCAAAATAACTTTATGTCCTGAGGCACTTCGGCATGTGAATGAACTCTGGGTTCACAATTTAACCCACTGTAGATAAGAAATAATAGGCTCAGATTTACACAAAATAATGAATTTCCATGTCGCTGCAAGAATAGGTGGCTGACCTACATTCTTGCCACTATTTTGTGGGTGAACCTTCTTTTTGGCTTTCAAAAATTCTCCACAGGGCTTATATATAATTAAACTTCCACTTCTCTTTTCTCTTTATTGTCTCCACCACAGTGTTCAATCTTTTTGCCAGGGCGTCTTCCCAAGCACTCCCCCCACCATCTCCCATGCTCCCTCAGATCTGTGCCCTGACCCTACACAGTCACTGTGTCCTGGTGGTTGTCCCCCTCCCCCTGCCCACCACCCTTCCTGAATCACTACCATTTCTCCCGATTTCACTTTGCTTCCTAAATTGACGATGAGCGTTCTTGGTGTGTACAGTTGATCTGTTTCACCTAATTGAAATATCTTTCACGTTGAACGTCTTACTTGGTTCAGATCATTCACTAATTCCCCAGGAGGCAATGTGAAATCTATGTTAGCTTCTCAGAAGAAACACACCCAAACCCGTTGTTCCAGATGTCCTGCACTACATCCTCCCTGGGGAAGCCAAGTGCTGGAAACACGGAGAAGTTCTGGAGTTGGTGGGGTGCTTGTTAACAGTAGGAGGTTCCTTGCTTCGCCCCTTTTCTCGATGGATCTATTTCTCCCTCTCTCTCTGTCTCCCCCCCCCCCCCCCCCCC